>JAGDQP010056529.1:0-12922 GCA_022664845.1 Lepisma saccharinum
ATGATTTTACTATAGGGTTGGCAACCCATAAAAGTCACCAAAGTGTTCTAGTTTCCTACTGTCGGCAATAAAATGAAGAAATTTCTCCTTCAAAGAGACAATATTTCGTGAACACTTCCGTTACAAATTTTTTACACTTCTTGTGCACAGGTACAGAGGACACGTGTACAAAAAATGTACAAAAAGTATGTTTATCTAAAGTGTACGTTTGGAAGAAATAAAAAACTGATATTGAGTATTTAACTGTTTTCATCAGATGCGGAGAATGGGAAGAACTCCACAGACTGTATAATTCGACAAATATTATAAGAATAATGAAATCTTGATGGATAAGATGGATGTCATGTGTCGAGTGAATTGTTATTTACGTCCTAAACGAGCTGGTGAGCTTTTAAGGACGGGACCTACAGTTTTTGGTAAAGTTGGCTCCGAACCACTCCATTCAATTGACCCCTGCGGGATTTGAACCCGTGACCACGCGCACATAAAGCGAGTCCTCTAACCCGTCGCCCACCCTGAGGTCGAGATGATATGGGGGAAACAAATTATATTCCATCGTGACTAAGAAACCAGAGGGAAAGAGGTCGTTGGGAATACTAGGACGTCGTTGAGATGACAATATTGGAAGGGATCTTCGAGAGGTAGGTTGGGTGTTCGTGGAGAAAACTGGTTTGACCTTACCCAGTTTAGAATACAATGGCGAAAGTTCGTTACTGCGGCAATGAACTTGCAAGTTCTCTAAGCCATAGAGTGATCAGCTATATTCATATATTGTTGATAATGTTGAAATATACCAAAGAAACCAGTTATTTACGACATAAGAAAAGTCACTTATGATTTGCATACTAACAAGCCCAAATCAAGATACTACCACCCCATCCCTCCTCTTCAAAATTTTCCTCAATTCGAATACAGGTCTCTCCAGTCAGAAAAGAATAGCTGAAGAGAAAGGAAGAGATATTATAAACACATACCGTTTATATGTGTATATGCAGAGAGTTATAAGACAATGGACACAAATCCAACTCAATAAGCAACAAGCATTGTCAGTTGACTGACATTTAATACAGAACCCATTCTCTATTGTTGATTGAATTCTCGGTTCAATTTTCCGACATAACAAGAACCAAAACACTTTGTACGTATATTCAGTACTCACATTTCGCTACGACAGACTATTAGGTGTTGTGTTTTTTCTTATAACGTTGTTCTATATATCTTGTTGCAAAGTGCTAAGGTTTAATGTTCCCATTACGGGTATTTCCATAGTGTTTTCCTGGAATTCCGGCTAATAAATATGAACCTAAATAATAGAAGCCTTCACTAGAAATATTAACAGCAAGAAATAAGAGAGCTACCTGAAAGACTCTTAATATCAACAAGACGGCATTGTCTACACTACAGCATAACCGCTTCAAATTCTCAAGACCTTGATATTTATAACTGCTCGCGCAGGAACTCAATTGAGGGGCTGGCTGCACATTACTCTATCGAGGTTGCAGAGCTAAAAATACGTTACAAGACAAATGATCATATAATCCGAAGAATTTCTATGCACATGTAACGGAGTATATCACAAAAATTATGATTATATAAAATGGTTATTTATGAATGGAATCAATTATGACAACTTTATGTATCGAGCCGTCCTGGGTTCGATCCCAACGGCCGATCATCCTGACTGAGGTTTTTCCAGGTTTTACCTCAGTCACACCAGGCAAATGCCGGGATGATATCTTGAACATAGGCCCTGTCTGACAATTTCCGAATCCTTTCCCCTCCCCTATCCCGACCTAAGTCTTAGATGCCAAAAGGCCATAAATAAAATTCAAATAACAAAATTATGTTACTGATTTTCAAGGGGCTGCTGGAGGAAGAATTACAACCCCAAGGAAAATTTCTTGCTACTAGTCTGGAAGCATTGAAGATGCAGTTACGCACTCCTTTTGCCATTTCCATGAATTCTTGATCCCTCTATAATAAAGAAGGAACAAGGCTTTTCACAGAGGACGTAACCATAAGCATAAGACAGTTGAGAGCGCGGAAAATACAGTGGAACGCAAGAAACACCGAATCTAGTGCGTTTTGAAAACAAGAATGTTTGCGTATTTACCCAAACATCAGGTGCTGGAAATGGTTTGTGTCAGGTCTCTGCGACGTTGAACCTGTAGAATTATACTCTGAAATATTTTCTGCAATTCCACATGGTCGACACCCCGAACATGACTTTCAATCCCCTGTTTGTGTGCATTCACAATCACCCGTGGATTAGTTTCATAAGCTCTACACGCAAAAATTACACAGATTTAAGACTGGTGACCGCGGAGGACAATATCCCCTTGCTCATGTACATTGTCTGTGATGCACGTGGGGCAGGGACACCCTTGATGCATTACACCGTCCTGCTGATAGAAACAATCCTAGCAGCACAGGATATCGGCCCAATATTGGGCAACCTTGATCGATATTAGGCGATATTGGCCTAGTACGTATTGGGCCATATCGGCTCGATATTCTCTGCTGTTAGCGAATGTTTGCGCTCGTGATCCAGCACATTGTAACGGTTAAGTATGTACTTCCTCTGTTCCTACGTACAAAGGGGCACCGAGAGTTGGTTCAGTTGAGTTCAGTTTTTCGTGGGTCACCCAGTATTATTCCAAAATAGATTTCAGCAGTTGAAAGGGCCGTGTTACGCACCAGTCCTACTGAAACCAATGCACTTACATGTGCACAGCTAAAGCTTAGCACTAAAATGGACATTTCAAACATAAGTGAACTAGCATTATGAGAACCAGCCGCAAGTATCATGAGAAGGACAAGGACTTAACGGTGTAGATCGCCTCCGCGATCTTGGTATGACCTTTTCATTGATTTACATGGGAATTGTTTTACTGGTTTTATGTCTCTCAGGAAAGTAATTTTTAACTTCTGTTTTAGTCTAGTATTTCGTCATGTCTTCTTTGACTCACGCTGTTGTACAGGAATGCAATATTTTACACACGAACAGTATAATTTCCCGTTAACGCATTGTGATTTATATGGTAAACTATTAATAATACGTTATACTCATATATGAAAGCGGAACTTGACTATTCTACTTCTGAGAGACATAAGACGAGTAACTCCCAGTTTTACAATTGACCCCTAAGACTCTTGCAAATTATGGCTTGGCCTCAACGTAGCGCTGGCTAGAAGCTTAGCGTCGATTGTAAAACTGGGGGGTAAAACGATTCCCACG
Organism: Lepisma saccharinum; assembly: GCA_022664845.1. NCBI lineage: Eukaryota > Metazoa > Arthropoda > Insecta > Zygentoma > Lepismatidae > Lepisma > Lepisma saccharinum. The sequence continues at coordinate 3,239 of JAGDQP010056529.1, forward strand.
TAAATCAATGGAAAGGTCATACTAAGATGGCGGGGGTGATCTACACCGTTAAAGAACACCATTTCCAACATCTACTGTAAACTTATTAAAGGTTTGTTCTGTTTGTATGTTCCATTTTTTTTTTCAAGGAAAATCTTTTAAGGTTATCAAAACAAGGGTTGCCTCTCCTTTTTTAAACACCCTGTATATTTCATTATAATGCATATCTTTCGAATTGACCCTGTCAATCGCGAGGAACTTCCAGCGTTCCTAATCTTCATCTGCATAATTGAAAAACAGCCGATCACACAGCTTTCTTTTTACGATCAAAACCATCTTGTACCATTCCAGGGCTGAAAATGAGCAGAAGGGAAATAGCCAGCCAGTGTAGCAGGTGCATGCACTTATGGTTTCAGCTGTAGACGAGATTAAAAGAAATAATGTGTCGCACCTGAATAGAAGAGTTTTATTCCTCTGCTCCAATTTCAACAATTCAGAGATTTCATGCTTTAGTTCCAGCCAGAACGACACAGAGTTTGCAGAAGAGGAGAGCCATACCATGAAGCAGGGGTGGAATTTGTTAAAATCTAAATTATCGTGTTGACACGTTCTCTTTTAAGCTAGAATCTTGTACAGTACTTTGATTAAATAATAATAATAATAAAAAAAAAAGAAATTTCGAAATTGAGAATCAAAATCCCGATACGAGTTAAAAAACACTTTAATAAACTTTATTTTGTATGGAATATTTTAGTAACATATGATTTCAGCTTGTTTTGATTATACTAGTGCAATGTTTTTAAATTCCACAAATAGCCATGACCCAGGCGGGATTCGAGCCAACAACCTCGTAAACAGTTACCCAGCATCATAGTACACACGACCATAGAGGTCGATCCGATACAAGTTTTGATATCCGGTTTCTAAATATTATTTCTTTGGGAATTTCTTCTTGCAACACTAGAACAGTGCTTCCCAATTTATGGTCCGCGCAACCCTAACGGTCCGCGAACTAAATGTATTTAAAAATTATTTTTACTAATATTTTTCTTATAACAAGCTATTAAGAGTATATATTATTTGCTCGTATTTTCACTGTTGTATTTATCTATAATAATTATTGTATGAGAATGTTTATTTCCATTTCACACGTGTGGCGGGGAACATCTGTAACAGCGAGCTCCTTGATAAATTATTATCACTATTGCTTTTATTTGAAAAGAAAAAAATCGTTATATAACTTGTATCAAGGATAATTTGCAAATTATTGTGTGGATACGGTAATTACAAACGATTTCCACCCCTGTTATGGAGTAAACTGGATGTTTTCCCTGCTTGATTTTCAATGGCAGCGGGAGAGTCTCTCTCTTTCTCCGACCCTCCCCATCTGTTTTTTGCTTGCCCTGCTCAATTTCTCGCATCTCCCTGGTCACGTTTCTGACAAGTAGGGGAAGATGGGAAAAGCAAATAAGCGTGCCAAGTGGGGAATCACATCATAACACAACATTCAGTATTGCCAGTTGGGTCAACAAATAGTGAGTTGAAGCAATTTTTGCTACTCATTATTATTATTATTATTATTATTACGCACGAGCAATTTTGACCTGACTCTAAAGTGAATAAAGATTACTTTAACAACGTATTGCAAGCTTATCGAATCAAGCCAAAAAGATTTTTAAAAAGGTTGAATCAGTCCGTTTAGTGTACAAGAATCACGGTTGAAATAGCCATAACAGGACAAGAAAGAAAAACATAACGCTCTTCTTAAAAAAGAAGAAAAGAGTTGACCTATGTTGGAATCGAGCGGAGGCCCCACAGCACACTAATCCGATACTGTAGTCACCAGGCTACGGAATCACACAATCTAAGTGGCTTTCCAAGCGAACTTCCATAACTGTTCGTTCCTACAAGCTTGAATTAGGTTAGTTCTAACAACCAAGCCACTTGCGTCGTTCCAACAAGTTACTTTCATGTTTATTTATTACGTTCAACACAATATCAAGTTTGCTAATCTCAAAGCAAGTCACTGACAACCTTGTTTCAAGTTGGTATGCTATCTGGGTACCTACTTGCAGCGCCCTATATTATTCAGCTTAGGTGAATTTGAAAACTTTACCAAACTGAGAATCCGGCTGTTTGGTACTTCACTGTTAACATTAAACGTGCAGTTATCTTTTGATCATTTATATAATTTGAACCTCTATTATACTTTTGTTGTGTGGAAGTTCGAGACTTGAGTTCGTTGATTGGTAGGAAGAACTGGCAACGTCATTTCGAGTGGCCGCAGATAGTTATATATACTAGGTTTTAACCAGATTTCTTTGGTGAAGTTTGAGAGATTCCGCAATTTTCGTTTGTGCATGTGTTTTACGTATAGAGCTGAAACGGGTCAGCGGGCCTATGCTTGGGACCCGGCCAGACCTGGTAACAGGAGGGAAAAGCAGAGTTTTCAGTTAGTTCCTTGCGTTTGAACAGTGCTTTTTTCAGGGCTGACCGGGGCTGGAGACGTTTCGCTCAGAGTACGATAAATTCGACGCCGAAAATTTCCAGTTCATTATAGTTCCCAGATAGGGCCAAGCTTCGGACCGGGTCATATAAATGTTCGGGTCAGCGAAAATACCCGCTTTCAGCTCTGTTTCCACGATGAACATTCGTTGCGTCTGACAATGCCGATTTTGAACATAGTGTTGTCGTTAACAAATGCAGAGCCTAAGAAATTGGTAATAGTTATGCGTATCTTGCGTTAAAAGTGATAGCAAGTAGGGTAAAGAAAGGTTATTTGGTGATCATTCTTACGAGACTGTCACCGAATAGTCCGTTCCCTTTCGAAACTACCACGAGGTCTGTGTATTAGGACTTTAACCTTCATGACTTTCCATCTATTTTCAATCCACTATTCATGCAATGTCCTACTCTCTGTAACATAAGTCAATGGTCAGAAATCTAAGAGAAACGTGCTGTTATTTACGGTTACTTTAATATTAAGTAGAATCCATGGAAAATGCTTTAGTGTTTATTTTTTTGTATCTGTGGACAAGAATCTGTAATATTTTTTCAAGGAGAGAAAAGTTTCAAGCTCCCTTCAGTGTTTTAGCACAAACTTTATTATGTTTCAGTCATTTTTAAACCTGTGAGGCTTATCTAAAACTGTGAAAAACGGATGTATTTTCTCCAGGACTTTCGGAAATGAACGTCACTTCTTCAGACAAGCATGCATGATGATGCCTAGATGTGTACGAAATGTAGATTTTCGTATTCACCAGATGTCAAAAGCAAGACGGGTGCAAACTGGATTCAGTGCAACTTTTTCATGCAACCATTTCATGAAAATTGTCATGGACAGGACATTGACGAGGACATAAGCCTGTTCATGTGTGACGACTGTTGTAAAAAATCGTCTAATGAATCAGAGTGACACATTCATTTTAGGTACATTTGGTTAGGGAAAGTTCTGGTTAATAATTCATAATGTCACCAAATAACCCACCCGCTATCACGAAATAACCTACCACTATCACGAAATAACCTACCACTATCACGAAATAACCTTTCCCTTTTGTGTTTATTTTCATTATTTTTTCCATTACGGTGTGCTTATTGTGTCTTAGTAAACTAATGGAAAACATTGCCTAGAAGGATGATTCCAAAATATATGTATAGTTTAACAAAATAAAGTTCTGTTATTTCTGGTATAACAACATCATCAAATTACCTTGACCTTACTTTAACTAGTTTCAGCATTTCGTGCATATATAGAACCTCATAGCAAGGACATTTTGTTTTATTTAGCCTACTGTTTCGGACAAGAACGGGGATATTAGCTAATAAAAATAAACAAATAAATAAAAGGAAGTATACAATAAAGTCGAAACAGCGGAATTCCGCTCAAATTGAGCTGAATATTTCATCTTACGACAGCGGAAAGAGGAACCGTTCTCTTACAGCACATTTGCGTCGGAAAAAAATATGAAAATTTCTGCTCGAAAAAGTGTGGGATCTATGGTATGAAAATGTATTTTTTTAAAGATGAATTTCCATGTATCCAGACGAAATGTTTATATTTTGTAAATGGAAACAACGCCATAAAATGTTGAAAATGTAAAATTAAGCAAAAAGGAACATTTATTCATACATTGTAAGAAAACAGTAATAGTTTTATGAATAAAAACATTAAAAATTAGTTTGGCCTTCGCGTGAATTGGACCTGCTACCTTCCGGCCAGTCACGCTTTATTGCCTATGCCAGACGGGCAACTGCGAGAGGACGCCTTCAAAAAAATCTCTTTCGTTTCGTCCGGTACTTTGAGATCAACGTTCAGAGATTTTTTTGTATATATCTTACTCCTGATTGGCGCAAAACAAAATTGACTAGTTCCCTTTGATGCATTTTGTGAACTACTCTAGAAAGATGAGAAATCGCCCTCCCTAGTTTGAAGCAGAAATTTCATACGTAAAGCATCGGAATCCCACTTAAGAAGATCACATTTTCTGTCCAAAGCGAGAGTTTTTTTTCTGTTGAAACCTCTCTTTTTCATTGTAATTCATTAATTTTTTATGAAATCACTTTCGCATCGAAAAAAAAAAGAGTTAAAATTTTCCCCTTTTCTTATTTAGTGTGTATCAGTTATTCTTAGATTCAGTGATATTGATGTTTGATACGAAATTTGCAATTCTCACAGACCTATTTGCTATTGAAACTAATTTAACTCTACCTATATTTATGGAAAAGTACAACCATATCCACTGAAAATGGATGACCTATATGTACCCATTCTACGTGCGGAAAATTGGCCACTAAGGTGATTCAAGAGCTTATATTTGTTATAAATTTAGAGCAAACGTTTCTTACGTTGTGCTTGGCACAAGTATTAGCTAGGTGCTCACAGATTGTACAACCTTCAGAATTTCAACAAAAAAAATCCTTAAGCCGTTTCCTCTTAATCTCAGTGTACCATAATATAATGTTGCAATTGTATTTTACTTTGATACTTGTACAGTACACTTAACGAAAAAATAAACCTACAATTGCACACAAAAAAAACTATACAACCACTCTGTCCAACAACTTTCAACTCAGAAATTACTAGGGCTAGAAAGATGGTTCCGGTGTCAATGGGAAGGTCTCGGCGAGGCGAGTTCAAACCTGTATAGATCATACACATTGCACGGGGAGTTGCGGAGATAGAGGAGAATTTATACTTAGGAACTACTAGGGCTAGAAAAGAGCTGTCGTTAGAAAGGTTTTGATGTGTTTCATCCAGATCGCAGGGACGGGTCCAGAGTTCCAGGAGGCAACTTTCAACTCAGGAACTACTCAGTGTGTTCGAGGCGTCATTGGTAAGGTCTTGACACGACTAGTTTAAAGCAGTGTTGATAATGTAGATAAGAGGGGAGGGGGTATCGATAAAATGGGTCGTGGGGTTTTAGCTTAGGAACGGCTAGGTATAGGAAGGTGATTGAGGTGTCATTGGAAAGGTCTAGCCGCAATTTTTCCAAGGAATACTGGATAATACAAATAGGATGCTCGCTACTGAAGTCTGGCGGTAACATATATGCCCAATCTCTGGTCTCTGGCTGACGTGGTCTCTTCTCAAGAGAACCTTTTATCTATTGTAGTAATTTGTTATTCCTTAATTGTATATAATTAATGGGATTAGAAATAGTGCAAAAAGACACATGTTGTAGCATGAATTAAATTTTATATAAAAAAAAAAAAAATACCATGAATGATGTTTAGTGTAACGAAATGTCTTTGGAACTCAGCATTTCTGACCTAAATTCATTTTCTAGCAAAGATGAATACGAAAGCAGTTATTTTCCATTGGAGCACGCGAGCGAAAGCGTCTGATAATTTCATTGCGGTCAACCAAGTGTGAGGACCTTTTTTTTTTTCTGCTCTATACAAACGACCTTCGCAAGGCAACGAATTCATGAAAATGCCATTGTGGGGGGTACTCAAGCGTTGAACGTTGCTTCCGTAGACTCTATGGTATTTATGATATGTATTACTATGTCAGTTTTATATGACATTAATAAATTGCCAAGCATTGTCCGCCATTTCACTCAACAGGGAAACAAAATGAAGACGTGGCGCTAAAGCCGGAGTTAAATCGTGCACTTTCTCATTGTAATTACATTTCATTTTCAAATCCGTTGATTGATGGAATTAGCGATTTTGTGAGCTTCTAAAAATAGAACGTACAGTCTGTATCAGAGTGGGTGCTGAAGAGCTGAAACGGGTCACAGGGTCACTTGGGTCAAGTGTTGGACCGGGTCACCTATGGTCAGACCCGGTCACCAGGTCAGCTAAAATGAACTGGTTTCAGCTCTGGCACTGAACCATTCCATGCATTGTATCCTGTCTGGTTTCGAACCCTGGACCACACGCACACACACAAACCGATCAGGCTAACCATTCTAAGAACCGGGGTCTCATTTTCTTTCCATTACACAGTAATCCAGAATACAAAAAAAAAAGTTTTATAAAAAAATAAACAATTTGTGTAATTATAAGACGTGTAATTTTAAAAGTTATCTTGAGTTATAAACTTTTCCCCACCATACCCCACGGTGATTTATAAACCAAAGTACACTTTGAAGTACTGTTAAACGGGTACAGGAGAACAGTTTTGCAGAAGTTTGCAGATTTAGGCTTGGGAAGCATATTAATGAATATATGTGCCTCTGTTAAAGAATAACCTTGAAGCTTTTATCCTGTTCCATCTTTTTATGCGCTCATTGAACGACTTTAAATAGTCTGCATGAATTCGTAAAAAGGATATAATAAGGTACCGTAGTTATTGTCTTTAACCCATCAATTTACCGTGAAAATGATTCCCCACAAACTGTGTATTAGTTTCTTTCCTAACGTAAATATTAATTGCAAATATGAATATTTTACAGAAATTTATTATTATTATTATCTGTTGGACATTTCACTATCACGATCCCAGAACAGTTAAGGAAATGAACTGTTCAAATATTTCATTTTTAAATGGGTCCCATGATTAACTTTATGGGGCCTTAGGGCCCATTACGAACCCTGGGATCCTATGTGGTCCCGGACCACTTTTACTCATAAACATTTTCTTTTGTCTCAAAGGATAGAATAGAATACATTTCGAAAAAGAACAATGCAAATATCACATGTTTTACATTCGGCCTCTGTTAATATTAGTTGGGGCCTGGGGACCAACAAAGGCGCCGGACAACTCTGTCCTAATAAACATTTTACCTCGCCTCAACCCATTTCCAAAAAGAGCAATTCAAACATTCAACTCCATGTCAAAATAATGGCTCCAGAGGCCCGACGGGCCCCACCCGGACATGTCACATACTCATGAAGCCCTTCCGCTCATTAAGGATTAGATGTCCCTTATATCTTCCGTGTCCCAACAAATAATGATTTACTCGAAACAACAATAGTAACAGTAGTTAAATGTTTATCTAATATATTTACTTTTCAACTAATCAACTGTTTTAAGTGTGAGGTCAGATCCGTTTTCTTTCCTAAGCAAGCAATGTCTTCTAAGTCCAAATAAACAGTATTTAGATTAACTTGTAAGGGCTAATTTACATGAAAGCTTGCGTTGCTTGCGATTTGGATGAACAGCCAATTGAAACAGGTGTCACCCTTGCCTTACAATAAAACACGTGTTTCAATTGGCTACTCATCTAAATCGCATGGAGGTCGATGAGGTAAACATTGAAAAGGATTGACACAGTATATATAAACAATTTCGGGTCGTTTCATCGACCTCCATTAATACGATACTGGACTGACTGCAGCCATTGAAAATTTCATGCATATGTGAAGCTAGGGAGCAGAGAGAAAACTTAATCTCGTTTGTCCACTTCTAGTCTAAACCAATATGGACAAAATTTTCGATTCTAACTCAGTTTTTTACGCTTGATATCGCTGTGTGGCCCGTTTTTTTAATTTATGTCTTAATTCTTGTAAAAAAACGTATATATTATTTGCAGCATTTTCTATTGTATGCAGAGTACGATATACTCTTACATAAATAACTCAGAAATTAAGACTTAAATAAAAAAACGGGCCACACAGCGATATCAAGCGTAAAAAACTGAGTTAGAACTGAAGATTTGGTCCACATCGGATTATAGAGTGGAAGTGGACAAACGAATTTAAATATTTGTTCTGGTGTCTATCTTTCAACACTACGTAGTCACTCCAGTATAGTTTGAGTAGAGCTCGACGGGTCTTTTACATGTATTTATGTGTTAAAATGTACTATCTCATTGTGCTAACAAATATACTAAGTTGTGCAGTAAGTAATGATACATAAAGTAAAGGCACCAGTTCTCGTCACTGCTCCAGTGGTCGTCATGTTTTTACTAAATATGTAAAAGTAAGAAAACCTTTCGTTTGGTGACAAAAACAGACCAAGTTAGCAGTCATAATCTGGTACGTAAGCGGCACCATGAATATGCTTATTGCGTCATTCATTTCGTTTAGTGGAAATGTTTTGTGTTTGGGCGACAAGTTCGTGTTTCCTGCTATTTCCATGGTTTTGTTACTAAAAAGTGTTAAGCACGTGGACATTAAAAATAAACATTGAAGTTTTACGTATAAGTACCTGATGTTTACATGTGCATAAAATGCCTCTTTAATGATCAAATTAATTATCAGATCATAAGTTTGCGTGCATTGACTGCCATTTTCTCTGCTTTGGGAGGTGACGCCTACTGGTGCAAGTCAACTATACGTTGCACCAATGATCGTCACGGGTGACGATTACAGGTGAAAAATTGCTATTTAAAATTTTTACTCCAGAAAGTAATAAATTTAATTTAATATGATGTTAAATTTATATATATAAAAAAATCATGGCGATAGCCTCACTCTTTCGAGTAGTCGTCAGTAAAATTCTAAATTTAAATTCCTACATATTCCACCGGAAGTCAACTCAGGGTTTTTCTAGAAGAATTCTTGAGGACCTTATTGCAAGCCCTCTTTGCCTCTTTCCTTTCAAGCACGCTTTATTTTTCCAGGTTAAGATTGAGGATATCTTGACATATTTTCCAAACGAAGTTTGTAGTACATTGGGTGACGACTACTGGTGCATTGGTATGACGTCTATAGGGGAACAGCAAAATTAGGGTTGTAAAGAAACGTAATTCTATCACTATAATGAAAATTACCGAATAGATTTATGCTATTACATTATCGCACGAGACCTGAAGTTGCTAATGAAGTGAAAAAAGTAGGTTCGTTTCTTTACACGTAGGTCTATAGACAGCACTTTCTGCGGAACCCACCATGAGGAGAACTGGTGCCTTTACCTTATATCTTTTCTTTGTCTCGTTTTTTGTTTTCAAAGTTCGGAAGAGCAAAGAAACGATTGATGATTTCGCTGTAACGAGACAGTCCTCATCAATATGTGCACGCACAGAAATTTGGCTAATGTAGACTCACCAAGTTTACCACGGATAAAAAATTTCTGAGGCAAATAATTGCTTGTTGTTCTCAGAGAACTATCACTAAGTAATTAAAGTGAGAATAAACGTAGTAAGGCGAAAGAAGTATTTAAGAAGAAGGTGAAAACTTTCTTTTTACTAGCCAATAAGGAAAAAGTTGAGAGAGAAAATTGATTAACTGTTTTGTATTAGTATTATAAATTAGAGGGAAAACAATTGAATTCAGTAAGAGTTTTGGATTACAAGTAAGTTCTTAATACAGCAA
>JAGDQP010056530.1:0-12170 GCA_022664845.1 Lepisma saccharinum
GATTTGTAAACAGTCTTGTGGACTGTATTTTGATAGAACTGAATTGTTATTAACGTCCTAAGCTAGCTGGAGAGCTTCTAAGGACGGGACCGACAGTTTTCGGTAAAGTGAACTAGGCTCCGAACACTCCGATTAAGAGACCCCGGCACGAATTGAACCCGTGACCACATGCACAGAAAGCGAGTTCGCTAACCTTTTGGCCACACCGGCGTCAGCTGTATTTGAGTTTATAAAACCAATCAATCAATAATTTGATAGTGAACTCCAACTGGTGGGTACGATAAAGACCTGGAGCGAAGATATAAATGTAGGACTGCATTATATTATCATTACAATGCTACAGCTGTAATATAGGGAAGCACTTCGTCATTTTGTCAAGCAGGGAGTATTGATATTTTACTTATAATGTTTTAGTCAGGGATTCCGTCAGGATTTTCAGTTTACGGGGTTGTAAAGTCAAAATTGGGAGGGTTTAAAAATAGAGTTTTGCATGGTTGCTATCGATTTTTGACCACAAAAATGTTAAATTTCGGGGATGACACCCCCACATGGGTGCCTGGCGAAATCACTGCTTATAATGCTTCATTTTGTCAGCACAGTGCTCTATATTATTACCTATACCCACACTTCAAAAGCATAGTTGTCTAAAATAATGTCTATTTCCTTTTAGGACGCATTTTAAAATAATTTTTCAAAATATTTTGTAAATTATATATGCTTTCCTTCTTTCCAAAATACATTTTCTTAAAAACATTTTTACCGTTTAAGCTTATTTTTAAAGAATAACCTTATCAATTTTAAACAGTTTATAATTTAGTTTTTGACACATAATTTTAGTATATTGTTTTAAATATTCTTGAAGTGTTTTCGTTATACGAATATTCCTACCGAACTCATAGGTCTATAACGGGCCACGGTGGTTCAGTTGGTAGTTTAAAAAGAAATAGTTGGTAGAGCGCTCAAATCTGGTGCTAGGCATCGTCGGATCGATTCCTGTTCATGCCATCTGGGCTTTGTGGTGGACAAACACCATCTGCGTGGGTTTTCTTGGGGTGCTCCCACTTTCTTCATTGCACCAATTCATCCCATCATCATTCATACGGCCTGAGCCATAGTTGCCTAACGGTCTTAAAATAAATTCAATTCGTAGGCCTATAGAAGGCAAATAATTTTAACGTAGTTTTAAAATATTTTAAAGTAAAAATTATAGAATTAATTCTATGAACATTAAGTAAAACTTTTTAAACATTTCCAAATCATATACGCTATACTTCTCAAATATACCCTTCAAACATGTGCAAACATTCTTGAAAGTTCTTGGTGCATGAATATGCTGGAAAAATAGTAGATTTTTTTAACATTATTTTAAAAATATTTTTTGGCTGCGTGAGAGGTTGTATAATTTGACTGAGGATTCATACTGTCACAAAAAGCATTTTAAACCGCGCCCGAAGGGAAATGTAAGAGTTATAAACTAAGTCTGAAAAATAGGCGTGAAAATGTTTTTAATTTACGTTGATGGACTAAACAGGTCTTAAGTCTTTCACGTTTGAGAGATGACGATTGACGAAACCTCGGTAATCACTCTTCATGGGGACAGATGTTGGAAAGATAATGTCTACTACCTCAGCATTCGCGAAGCGAAAAAGAGGAATACGCTGGAAATCTCCTGTCAGGATAACCGGCAACGGGGATCGAACGTACAGTACAAGACTGGCCATTGTCGAGCCAAAATCCGGGATGGTAAACAGTGGACCACACGACCTATCTAAAATGTTCGTGTTCCGATGAAATAATCTCTCATCCACAAATACCTTTGTTTTCGCACAATTTATCAAAAAGAGCATTTTCATATCTAGAAAAAAAAAAAGAGCAAAATAATTTGGCCACTGCAGGGATAAAACCCAGATCTTCTCAATTATGCTGCTAAGCAAATGATCTACTAGTTGGATTTCATCAGAAGATAGAATTAATAACATATCTACAAGAAATATTGGAAACGAGATTTTGAAAAAAAATAAGATTATAATTAATGTAGAAATACATGAAGAACCTTCTCACACTTTTTGTACACATTAATTATATTTATTAAGAACTAAACTATGAAACTTTCAGCAAAAACATTTAGAAGTGTAAAGAAAAAGGGAAAAAAAAAAGGGGTAAAGTGTAAGCACGTGTAAATGTCTAAAATGTGTTAAAAAGGTGTAAAAAACATTATTTCTAACAGTGATGTAAATAATGGTTTATATAACCTCTCAGCAACGTTACAGAAACATTTCAAATAAACAACTTGTATAAGATATTTATCTACATTTACGAAAGCAAATCATTCTTTCATTCTATTGCTTTAATTAATATATATATATATATGTTGCCTTTGATGATGTGTTTGCTTATGCAAAATGTTTCTTGGTTTTATGTTATAAATTGTTAAAAGCAAAGTTGTTGAAACTGACCAGAAAACAAATATCCTTATTTACTATTTAATTATATAATTAATTAAATAAATAGACAGTTATGTTTCTACTTCAATATCTTTTTGTGTTTTGTGTTTTTTTATTCCAAAGCAGTCTATGATTTACGTCAAGTTGTTTCTGGATATTTGAAGCACGAACAAGAGCAATAAATGTAGTTATTGTATTCTAAAAATCTGGTGATTTCATTAATAATCAAAATATTTTTTTTGTGCTCCATATAATGTGGGGAAAGTTTTTGTCCACATTTATACAGAGCTGTAAAACAAAACAAAACACAATCGTTATTATTATCACCTCATAAATTTCCAAATTATGTTATTAAAACTTGTAGCAATTATACTTAGCCCCAAGTTTAGCGAAGAACTTCAAATAATTCTCTGAAATCTGGTATTTACCCTGATGAATGGAAGAGAGCCTTTGTCCTTCCCGTACAGAAGGAAGGAAAGAAGTAAATTACAGACCTATTTCCATACTAAACGGCTTTCCTAGAATTTTCGAGAGAAATATAGCCGAACTACTGCAAGTCAATTTAAAACATATCTACTTCACGACAACCAACATCATTTCACAGAGGGGAAAATCAACCATTACTAACTTGTGTTAGACATCAAACTTAATACAAGGGTTGATGGAGGGCATAGCCCGGTGTGTGATCTATCTGAGACTTTTGGCTGTCAATTTGTCAGTTTTGTCAAGGGAGTTAAGTAAGATTAATCTGTCACCGGCATATATTAATTGGTTTAACAATTATCTAACAAATAGGACATTTCAGGTTAGAATCAATAGCAAAGTGTCTTCTTGCGCTCACATAGCAAACGGTATTCCACAAGGCTCTCCTTTGGGGCCGCTTCTATTTAACGTCTTTGTAAACGATTTGAGCTCTACCTCCATATTATACGCTGATGAATTAAAATTAATAAGTACGATGAACTTACACAATGATAGTGTTATTTTACAAGAAGATATCAACCAAGTAGAAGAATGGTGCCATGAAAACAAACGCATATGGTTAGTAAATACTATATATGAAGCACAGAGACTCACAACGTTTATTCAATAAAGACTTGGGAGCCACTTATGATAGTAAATTAAGATTTAACGAGCACACATCAATAATAACTAAGAACGACAGAGAATTAAGTTCGCTAAATTTTTAGTCAATGAAATGAATTAACTAGGATGAACACGTTTATTATCTTATATAAAACTTCTGATCAGGACTAAAATCGAATAGCAATTATTTGACACAAAAACTACAGACGATTGTTTAGAAGGCTTTCAGAAAAGTTTTTATAAGACATTTATATAACAAATAAGTTAAGATATCATTCTTTTAGTTATGAGTACTGATGTAAAAAAATAATTTAGAACCCTTGTACTGTACATGAGAAGAAGAATTATGCCAAATAGTTCATTGAAGATATTATTAACACTAAAATCAATTATAAATACTTGTTCGAAAATTTACATTTTTAAATAGCCTACCTTCTCATTACGTTAGATCATATAATTTTCTTGGAATAGGATCGAACTTATTGAATTTTACATTGGTTGGTCAAGAATTATAATTAGCTCCGTTTTTTTTAAAAAAAAAAACGATTTTTTTTACTTCTGTTACTCTTTTAACTTTTGCTATCTATGGCTACAGAACTGTTATATTCAAATATATTATTGAAGTTCAAATTCTTTTTCATTATATTAGTAACTGTTTGTAATCGATGGCATTGAAATTGTAACCAGAATTTCTTAATTTTTAATCAGAATTTTGTACTAACGAACCCCCTATTTAATATGTATTCATCTCTCTTATATAACTGTTGACTCAGAGTTGTATCGGCCAGAATACTGTTCACTGCACATATTATTATTATTTCAAAGAAAGTTTGCTCCCCTAAACTGTGACTGTGCACTCTTATTCACACAATTCATATGAGTTCGTTTAACTCACTGTTTGATTACAATCTGTGTACGATTAAAAAATTAAGTATACCTCACTTGCATCAGTTTCTATAATTACTTTTAGACAAAGTATCTTGATCAAATTAATTAACAAACCAACTTAAATTATGAATTCAAATATCGTTCTAACGACATCTACTTTATTAATCCTTTCAAACGTAATATATATCACAGAGAGTTTCTTGTACAGCAAGTGTTATTTAAAACAAGAACACATTTCGTTTTCAAAATATTGTTTCAAAATTCAAATTAAAAACGAAAAAAAAATCTACAGTCTCTTGCCAACTAGAGGAAATTGGGTAAGCTTTCATAAACTAATATGTCTCTGTTTCAAATACTCTTGTTCATTAGAATTTGTAATCAAGACTCCATGTGGTGAATCAGGAACTTTTATGATTAGGGATTGCTCGTAGCTGTATTAATAAGATCTACTTGCACTGTGTCCTCAGTGAATAAGCGGTAACACTCAGTGCTTTGTAATCAAGAATACGGGGTTCAATCTTCGAAGGGAATACAAAGTGGTTTGGAGTTGAATTTAGATACATTATTTTTATTGGATAGAAGATGATAATGACAAGCCAGAATCGGCTCATCTTGCCTAGGAATCTTTGAGTTATAGATTTGCCTCCGAGCAGAACACCCATCATCATCATTATCATCAATATATCACGAGATCAACTTATGAAACCTCAGCTTCAAGGGAAACACGACAGCAGTAGTTCAAAAGCACACAAAATTCACTTTGTTATCTAAATTTTACATGCTATATGCATCTAAGTGCCCCTTTCCTGGAGATGGGTCGTCGAATTGGAACCAAGAAATCATGCCTTCGATCCCTGGTGGGGATTCTGAGTAGACTTAAAACTGTACTTCTCGCCCTTAGAAAATATTAACATAATTTACATCTAAAGGCAATGGTAAATCATCGTTGGTTCACCTTGCTCAGCAACCTTTTCGGTATCTGCATAGAACACTTATTTCTACCATGAACCCATTCAAGCTAGGAAAGACCGAGCGGACGTAGCTAGAGCGTTGGCTTAGCAATGTGGAGGTCCTGGGAACGATCCCAGCGGACACCCATTTTCACTTAGGTTTCTCCAGGATTTTCCCTTAGTCATATCAGGCAAATGCCTGGATGGTACATAGAAATTAGAATTCCTTGTCAATTACCTCCCAACACCCTCTCTCCCACCTTATCTCAGACTGAGTCTGAGATGCCTAAAGGACATTAAAAAAATCAAATTCAAGCTAGGAACAAAATTCCTGAATACGTCAAAGATTATGTCATTATCGCTACTGTTAAGTGAAACGTGATATATAAAAAGAACCATCGTATTAAAAAAAAAGAGGTACACTCAATCATAGAAAAATGGCCTGATGAGTTTCTAAGTTTGCCAAGTAGCACAATATGGCAACGTAGTACTTGTAACGTGTATTAGTTGGGTCTTGCCAGATTTTCAAATTTTGCACTCCGACCATTTTCTCTTAATCTGTGTTACCTTATTTTTAAACGTATCTTTACAAATTTGGTTAACTTTTCAACACTTCTTATACACTTTCTTTCCTTGTTAAAATAATATTTGAATTTTTTTTAATACACTTTTGTAAACAAGTTTGAAACAAAGTTCGAAATTCACCTTAAAAACATATCACACCTCTTCTACGGTATTTGAACACGAAACTAGTGAGAATTTCAGCACAAAGAAGTGACCAAAGGTGTAAAAAAATAAACTATGTTTTATATTTTTTGCAGTATTCAGGTCAAAAGTAAAAACATCACGTTTTGAGCTCCACTCACACGCACACAGCACGGAAATACTCTAGAAATATGCTATCAATATCTCTGTGATTTCTGGACCATGTCTGGTACATTCTACAATAATCTTATGTCCAGGACATAAACTTAGAATATCATTTAATTCTTCGCTGAAGAATATCCTAGGAATATCCTAATTTATTTCCAATTATATATATAATTGCATCTTGAAGATCTAATAGAAATGTTCCTTGAATATTCCTTGGATATCCTTCACTATGGAGGCAATTTCTTTACACCAAACAATTTCCCCACTTTCAGATGTTGCACTGTTTTTTCTCTCCAGTATAACAGTTAATAATAAATACCTTTCATATAGTTTCTACGCAAATATAGTATTTTCTTTCTGCCTCCTATATTTAGTTTGAATTGATATTACTATTAAACCAGCTGGTGAACTCCTAAGAAGGGTCCTTGGCAAAGTGGGCTCCAAACCACTGCATTTAGTGGACCCCGGTGGAACTGAAACTCGTGACCACGCACTGAGTGAGCGTAGCTTAGTTGATGGAATGTTGGCTTCATGTTCTGGAGGCCCTGGGTTCTAAACCAGCAGCCGACAATCCTAACTGGATTTTTTAAAGTTTTTTTCCTCATTTACACCAAGCAAATGCAGAGATGGTACCTTCAATTTTGGCCCCAGCCGAATCCTTTCCGCATCTTTTTCCCTTACCCTATTCCGGCCTGAACCATAGATGCCTAAAGGTCATAAATATGTCCAATTCAATTCAATTCGTGACCACGCATACAGAAACCTAGCGTGATAAATCCTCGGCTAGCCCAGAATCTATTCATTTAAAAACCCAAATTTTAATAGTGTTTAAAGTTTTATTTTGTAATTAAATTTACGTGAATTGACTTTGTGTATGGCGTTAGGCATCTCAATTTCAGGTCCTCTTACGTGAATTTCATATATATGATAACCCAAGTGGTTTTGACATTAAATTGTTGAGTACTATGAAATACAATACTTTTCAACTCCACCATGTGAGAGAATAAACATATAAATAAAAACAACCAATAGAAAAATGTATGGACTCACTTCACGAAGCGCCGATGACTATTATGTTACCAAACGAATAAACAGTATTCCAGACAGCTTTACCATGACCTTCAACAACACCACTAAAAAAAAAGAGGACATGCAAGAAAAGTAGGAATTTTTAAATGTCATATGAAGCGTCGGTCTTGGTGCACACTGGCAACTTTTATAACAACAGCTGGTTGCATGCAGGTAGTTCGTAATACTAGTTATTTCTCCTTTAATCTCGTTCAAAAGGGTGTCGTTTGTTACTTGTGTGTCTGGCTGCAACTTGCACCAAGGTTACACATAACCGGATGCACCAGCTCTTTCTTTCATTTACTCTTTCGCTCCCGGATCCCTTCTGTACCCGCGTAAATGCATAAGACAACTTTTCAAACAGTATTCGCTGCAACTGCTCAGCGTTGCAGTTACTGCATTTCAAGCCAGAGGCTGATCCAGACTTCAGAATATATTATTATTATTATTATCGGTAACTAATGAGCATGAAAATACTAGAAAAAGTATTTTGAAAATACGTTTAAAATACTAAAGAAAAATACAAGTACTTCCTTCTAGAACGCAAACTCAATAATTTTAAAAACTAATATTAAAAAAAAGAAAGGAAGAAAAGAGAGATTAAAATGATATAGTACCAAAATAAATTTTAAAATATCGCCATCGGCAATGTATTTTTAATAAGCATTTTTAAAAAAGTTTCAATATAATAAACTACTTCAACCGTATTCAGATTTTTTTTAAGTGACTAGCGCTGTACTAACAAGTGACTATTGATGTTAAAATATTGCTATCATTCTTTAGTACAGCGCTATAGTCACTTGAAGAAAACATTTCTTATGAATACGGCTGCTTAGGTTCAAGACCATTTTAAAACAACGTTCATTTAAACTCATTTCCCGGCGTCATACAATGACGAAATTTTGCACAGTGAAGTAAGTCGGGTGACAATACAATATTTCATCGTTACTTTCACATATTTATATATTTTAAAAGCATATTTTAACTTTTTTTTTTAATATGGACTTCTTTATCCTAAAATAAATACTAACCTGCAACGATGTTGCCTTTGACTGGTTGCAGAACATTTTAGGATTTGGTTCACAAAACATTAGCTTGAAAAAATATCCGAACACCGAACTAACTGAAGAAAATAAGAAATCTTTTTAAAGACATACTTTTGTTAAACAATTCATATTAAACAGTAAAAAATAATTTTGTTTATGCATGACTAAAAAGAAAAGCATGGGGCCCGCCAATTTAAGAATTTATAAAGTGATTGTATACTAGAGCACGCCACATGCTTTTCTTTTTAATCATGCATAAACACTTTTTTTTACTTTTTAGTACAAATTGTTTAAGAAAATTATGTTTTTAAAATTATTATTATTAAAAAAATATTTAACCTGTCTTATAGGTACTTCTTAAAAGATATAGATTGTCTTTTAAATCATTTATTTACTATAATTAAAAAAATATATATTTTCCAATATATTTTGCTACTTGTATATAATTATTATACTGCAAATATTATTTAATAGTGTACATTAAATACCGCTAAAACGTTTAATTACTCAAGAATAAGCTAATAATAATCTATTCCATAGGTTTCTTGTAGCTTGAAGAAGATCAAGTCAGAAGTACATTTTGTTGTGACAGTTTTTCATTGTTTGAAACATTACAAAAATATAGACTTCAGTCTTTTTTTTTTTTTAATTTATTACGGGCAAAAGTAATATCATTAAAGATAACAGAATTTAATGGTTTTAGTGCCAACCTACAATAGTACGTTAATAAGCACATGGTTGTTCAAACAATATATACACAAAGGAGATGATTATTAATTATATGGTAATTTCAACAATGACTTCTGCTCGATTGACGACAAGATCCGGCTTCAAAAGGAAAACTAAAATTAACTTAATCAAATTTTAGATTAAGTGATTCATTGATTAAAATTTGTTGTCTTATTGTATTTGTAATTAAATTAAAGTCAATAATAATATAGTTTAATTTATTATTGTTTAGTTCCTAAAGTAGTTACACAAATTTGTAGTGTTACACTATTTTTTATTATAATAACCCAGGGTAATATACTAAGGAGAAAATCACATAAGCTGGTATTTTACATATCTTATTACTTATTTTCGATTGTATTTCTCTACTAACTGGCTTTGTAACCTTTGTACTTTTAAACAATCGGATTCCTAGTTCGAGGTGCTGGTGTTATGCATCACAACTTGTTTAGTAAGCACTTAGAGCTAAATTATCTATAAATGATGCTAATTTTCTCTATAAATTAGCTCATTCATTTAACAACCATGGTAATTTTCATTTAGAATTACAAGACTCTCTCGCTGCTCGGGAATAACGTGTCCCTAGTCCCTCTGCTCTTGCTGTTGTCAGCCTCTGAGCACTTGGATTGGTGTAAAATGCAATTTAAAAATAAATCCCTTAAAAGCTTCTATTCTTAAATTTCTTTAAAAAAACCACAATAAAATCTTCTTAGCTTACTTCACTGGAAATCATGCTATCATTAAAGTTTATTCTCAAAAGGGCTGTGGAATTGTATCTGACATGTTTTACTGATCATGTGAATTTTATAAATAACAGTGCTAAGCGTTTACTATAGTGTTGCCCACGAGACGAGACAGGTAAATGTCTATGGAAACCAAAAACGAAACAGAACTCTCGTAATATACAAGATACATCTTTACGAGGCGAGACACTTTCTGAACAAGACATTTGCGAGACGGTCTCGTGGGTTACGCTAGCATTTATACTTGGCGTTCTCTGTAGATTTACCAAGATTAAGAATCTTGAGTATGTTCTGTTTCAGTTTGGATATCCCTATAGTGTGTCAAATCTTACTCATATTTGTTTTTTTTTATATAACTTATTTCTTATCATAGTTAAGAGAGGAATACAATTGATACGAAGCCTCAATGGTTATCTGTTCCTTGCCTCCACACTCCCTTTATTTTTTGCAAGATGGCAAATATCATGTTCTTATTTGAGATACTTAGGCCTAATGGTATAAGATCAGAACTTGAGAATCAATATGTAAATTTTACTTACGTGTTCCGGAAAATATAACCTGAAATAATAAATAACACGTATCATCATGCTCGTCCTATAGGTTATACAGCATAAATATAATTATCTTTGTTTAATTGTTCATAATTCTGGTTCTGAAAATGCTTTTCGTCAGGCATTAAATATACAAATATTTGAGATATTTCTTTCTGTGTATTTTATAGTCGTTGCGATTTTGATGCTATTTATTCTTTAATGTTTTGTTTTATAGTCTGATTTTATGTCATTTACTTTCAGTGTAAAATGGCTATTTTAAAACTATATCTGAAACTTAAATAAACAAATACATCGTCTCTAACAGATTCTGAATAAATGCAATTTCACCATATATTCTCCTGAATGATAATGTTTACGAGTTAAAAATTGCAAGTAATCTATCATGGCCATAATATAAATTAACATAATATTAGAATAAGTTTTATGAACCCTTTCTGAACGTCTTTCCTTGTTCCTTATTTAGACTAAGTTACTGACACATATTCAAATTTAGACCTAACTGTAGGTATGAACAAATCAAAAAGGGTTCATATTTTAAAAACTAAAACCAAAACCATCAAAGTAATGTAATACTCATGACCATATTTGCTTGTTTTGTGACATCATTCAAAGTGATTTTTCAGACCGTGGTAGTTCAATAGTAGAGTGCTCACCTGTGGAGTCGTCGGTTCGATCCCAGCTCATCCCATGTGGGCTTTCTGATGGACAAAAACCTTGTGCGTGAGTTTTCTCGGGGTTTTCCCGTTTCCTTCCTCTCTCTACATTCCATCTTCATCCATATGGCTTTGAGCCAAAGTTGCCTAAAGGCCTTAAAATAAATTTCTATTTCAATTCAATTCAAACTATTTTTCAGAAAGATAATTTTGTATTAGCAATAATTTCAAGATCCCATACATCATTGACTGTCTTTATTAGATATTATGATTTAAATTATAGTTGATTTGGAGAGATTATAGTGTTGAGATCAGCTATACAAACCTATATTACATTACATTACTAATTAGGTCCTAACATATTCGTGATTAATATTTAGTCACTATATAACTAAAGCAACGATCTCCAACAAAAGATGGCATCACTACCTCCGTATATGTGTAATGTATTTTCACTGTTACAGGAAATTTCCTTGCTGCTCCTACAAATTCAAGCTTAGAGAGTTCAAACATTCAGGCAAGAAAGTTCATAACCAATTCAAGAGTATGATCGATGCTGATTTTTTATTTTATTTTTTGTTCATTGTTGAAAGAGCTTCATTGTTATAGGTTTCGATATTCACAACAACAATAAAGCGATTTCAACAATGAAGGAAAACGAAAATAAAAAATCGGCACCGATCATGCTATTCAGTTGGTTATGAACTTTCTTCCCTGAAAGTTTGAACCCTCTAGGCTTGAATTTATAGAAGCAGAAAGGGAATTCCATGCAACGATAAGAATACATTAGCCGGCCGGGTAGCCGTACGGTCTGAGGCGTTAGTACAACGAGTCGAAAGTCCCGAGTTCAAGTTCCGGAAGGGGCATGGGTATCGATTTTAACTGGCTGTAAATGGGCGAATGGGTGAAGTCAAAAGTTACTAGACTGGCCCATATAAAATAAAGTTAAGTTAAAATAAAAATACATTAGACATATACGGAGATAGTGCTGCCATCTTTTGTTGGAGATCGTTGCTTTAGATATCCTTAAGATTGCAGATGATGGGAGACTTAAGTATCCCCCCAAAACGTCCTTTCCACAAATTTCTATCGATTCCTTTTGGGACTAAGAGATTGAAGCTAATTCTTAATTAATT
>JAGDQP010056531.1:0-12922 GCA_022664845.1 Lepisma saccharinum
TAAAGGAAGGAAGGAAGGAACGAAAGAAGGAAGATATTATAGTCCTATAAAGGATTTTGTGCCATTTTTCCTTATCAATAGTAGAATGAATTCGGACGTAAGTACATGTTACCCATTACAGCTGAAACTCTTTTTGAAAGACACAACCTCCTGCAGATGTTAATTACAAAGAAAATGACGAGAACAGACGACTCAAAATAGCACACAATATTCTCTGAATGATAGATGAACTATGCAGTTTTTTTTTTTAGATAATCAAAAGTCTCTTTGTTTTCGTACTGGCAACACTGTGATTACGTATCATAAAAAATATTGAAGCATCATCCATCGACAGAAGAGGAAAGTTAAAGGCTTGTTTGGAATTCCATTTGATAATGGTTTATGAGATCTCCAGTTACGTAACATGACGTCATTAATTCTAGTCTTGTTCTTGGGTATGTGGATCTCGCCCATGTGGAATTCACAAAACAAGTCAATGAAATGAATTAGCCATTATTTTCTTCGTCATCGTCAGCTAGACACATAAAAAAAAAAAAGCTTGAAATTTATCATACATTTTCTTCAACCATCTCTAGTACAAAAGCACCTAACAATTTTTACCTGTCTCAAAATTGAATTCAGCTTACTTCAACAAGTGGGACAACTTCTTTCAAGCTTAGCAAACCCAAAAAGGTTTGACCAAGGTTGAATCAACGAGTCCCGGATTTGAAAAAAAAAAAAATAGTTAACTTTTTTTGCTTGGACGATTTTAGTAACTATTTATTGACTTCGGCTAGTCTTGATTATTCGAGTACGATGCTTTTCAAGGCCAGAAAGATCCATCGCCCCATGCGGGGATCCAACCCGCAACCTCATAGAAGGTAGTAAGTACTCTAGTCCCTACGACAATCGAGGTCGACTCTCGGGTTTTTATTCTCTGTTAGTATACAATACATTAAACGTTGTGGTTCACAACACCTGAAACGGGTCAAGTTTTTGACCGGGTCACTGGGTCAACGGGTCCATGCATAGGACCTGGTCTGACCCGGTGATTCAAAGTGCAAAGGGGCCGCGGTGGCTCAGTGGTAGAGCGCTCGCCTGTCACCGGATCATTTGGTCAATTTAAACTCTGGTGCTACAATTTATCTAATAAAGGCAGTGATAACTGATAGCAACCCCGTCCCGTATCCCATCACACACCGGAAATGACGTGAAATTTGAAATAAATACAAAAACATAAAGGCAAGTACTAATTGATTATTTTACCCACACATTTCAAACAAAAATATAATTGGTAATTGCAATATTAATCGGGCAACTCATGGCCTATCCAAACAAGAAGCTTCTAATCTCGCAATTAATATTAAAACAGTTAGACATCGAAAATACAGTATGATTATGAAAGTTGGAGAACTAACCTGGTAGATGAACATAAATTGTGTGTTAAGACGAGATGACAGGAGAATGGAGGAGACTGCACAATCAGAGCTGAAAACGGGCAACTCTTGCTGACCCTGCCTGACCCGAACAGGTGACCTGGTCCGAAAATTAGCCCGACTGACTCGGCCTGGGAACTTTGATGAAGTGACATTTTCGGTGTCGTGTTTTAAGCCCTCTGGATAACACGTCCGGTCCCGGTCACCCCTGAAAGAAACTTTGTTCAAACGCAAAGAAAAAAAGAAAAAAAACCCTGCAGGCCCTGGGTCGAAATCTGCTCACCAAGTCAGGTCGGGTCCCAACCATAGAAATGGTGATCCGTTTCAGCTCTGTGCAAAACTCAACACACTGTATGATTCACCCAATGTTATAAGAATAATGAAATCACAACGGCTAAGAAGGACAGGCCATGTAGCTCGGATGGGGGGGGGGGGGGGAGAAACGAAGATTATATTCCATCGTGGTTGGTACGCCGGAGGGGAAAAGGCCATTGGGAAGACCGAGACGTCGTTGGGATGACATTAGAAGAGAGCTTCCAGAGGTAGATAGATGCCCATGAAGAAAACTGGTTTGACGTTGTAGAGAATACAATCTAATATCAAACAATTGTTACTGCGGCGATGAACTTGCGAATTCCGTAAGCCATTGAGTTAGTTAGGTAACGACAAAGAATCTTGTATTTGTTTGTGAAAAAAAAAAGTTTTAAATATTTATAAAGTATTATTTGGTTGGTGGGCTTCTACTGAACGCTGGGAGGTCTGCGGATCACAGGTAGAGATCGTTCTGATTGTATATTGCACGAACTGTAGGCATGTTATCTAACAGAAAAAAGTCTATGAACTGTCTCACCAATGAACGGGACAAACGGTCTTTGTATCTGGCTTCTATCCATTACCGCCAGGTGTGTACACCGTGAAGCTAACAGGACATATGAGAGTTGAATCTGATCGGCATGAGAACATCATTCTCCGCCATTCGCCGCTGCAGAGCATCACTTAACATGAACGCGGAAGTACCCTGTGAAGTCAACGGAGACTTATGGAAGAATATCACTTAGGTACGTTGACACTTGTATGTAATTCTATCTTGGTCATAGTTGTACTCAAACAACCAAAGCAAGTTTGAGCTTTTTGCGATAAAGGATTAATTCACGTGATTTCAATTACAACTATTTTAAATCTCTCTTTTCTGTCATGATTTTTTTTTTCTCTTAATGTTTCAAAGCCTTTTATCTTCATAACAATCTAGCTTTTCATCTTCACCATATTCAACCATTTCAATTCACTGCCGGGCCTCCGCATCCCCCCTCCTCTCAGGATCTCAGTCAATTGGTATCCTCATCCACGTAGCTCCTGAGAAATGCTTAATTTCATTTATGAATCTTGCATTTGGACGTCGCGTCGTCTCGGTCGTTTCTTTTTTCTAGGAATGCAAAACACTTGTCCGTCTTGCATCTGTTCGTCTAGCTGTCTTTCTCACCGTCTTCACTTAATTTTCTTCGCAGTCTTACCAACGACTATCTTCTTTTATTCGTTGATAATTAATTTTTACATCTCCTTGTAAACAGTTTTCCCACCTAAATCGTTATTTTCTGTAACTATGATATCCCCCCCCCCCTGCATTAATTCATAATAGCAAGTTCGGATCAGCTCAGGAGAAGCACGTCTTTCTGCGATCCCTACTGAGGTCCCACCCTCTCTCCTCAATCTCACTAGGCGATGTCGATATGGTACCTCAATAAAGACTGTGGTCGCTACCTTTTTCCTCTATTCCCAAAAGAGTCATCGCCGAGGGATGTTATCTCTCAAGTGTGACGAACCTGCGCCATAGTTGGGAGTATGACCCGTACGTGAAGAAAGTCAATAAACGTCATTTTTTTTTACACTTGTGTAGATAAAAACACAGAGTCATACAGGTAAGTAGCACGCATTCAAAAATAAGTACGGATTTCTTTCTAGATTTGAAGAAGTTTCTTGCCTCGCCACTAGATGTCTCTGAGGCCAATAGCTCATTTACTAAAACATCCTGATATAAATTCAAGCTTATGATTGGTTCGTCTATCATCATATTTAAGCTAACATGAAATGCTGAAACAATCAGAGAATTTCAGTTTACCAAGATCATTAAGAAAATAAGCTATTGACCTCAGAGACATCTAGAAATGAGGCAAGGAACTTCTTTAAATCCGGAAGTAAATGCGTACCTACTTATGAATGGAGGTTCCTCCTCTGTATGATTCTCTGTGACAAAAATTGAGAAATGCCCAGAAAGATTTGCCACTGTTCTAAAAGGGGGAATAACAGCAAAGTTAGGCTGATTTAAGTGATATCCACGAAATAAATTACTTGCGTAAAAGCAATTTGATTATTGACATTATTACCAATATGATATTATTATAGTCGAATAAACAACGAAAATAGTCGGAAAATTTTATAGTATTTTACTTAAGAATATGTTTAGCCATTAACATTTATAGTTAAGCAAAATGGAAACGGGGGTAGATTGTGTCCTGAATCCTAAAGATGTAAGTTGTGTTCTTACCCATCGTATAACGTATAACTTCTAGACGTTGTAGAATACACTTGCACGCAAGAGTTTATTTAATTTAATTTACTTAAATCAGGGCTGTACAACTGCCACATATCTACGGCTTAATTCCATCACAGCAGGCATCTACGACGCAAATCCATCACAGCAGACCTCTATGACGTAAATCTATCATATTACGCATCTTCGACGTACCACCCATCACAACAAGCGCCTTCGACATAAGTTCATCATAGTAGGCATCCACGACTTAAATCCATCACAGGAAGCTTCTTCGACGTAAATCCATCACAGGAAGCTTCTTCGACCTAAATCCATCACAGCAAGCTTCTTCGACGTCAGTCCATCACAGCAGGCATCTACGACATTAATCCATCACAGCAGTCATTTTATTTAAATCCATCACAGGAGGCAGTCATCTAATTTAAATCCATCACAGGAGGCAGTCATCTAATTTAAATCCATCACAGGAGGCAGTCATCTAATTTAAATCCATCACAGGAGGCATCCACAACTTAGCTCCATCACAACAGGCTCCATCACAACGATTTAAATCCATCACAACATCGATCTACGACTAAAATCTATCACTCATATGAATAACCAGTAACCAGATTTTGAACCTGTGCTGCTTACCCGTTGCTGCTAGCAGCACTGCACAGAGTTCAAATGTTTATACATCAGGGCAAGTCTACTGAAGAGGGAGAAAACGTATTTAATGATAGAACCAGATTAGACACGGCTTTTAAACGGATAACATACGTTAACAAAAGGATGGAATTGGACGTATTTTAGCCGATTCGCCTTGTTTGGTTGTCTGAGTGAATATTGCCCGCCCAAATGACTGGATCATTGAGGCTATTCGCTTGCACTGTGTCCAACAATGAAGTGACTCTGGATGGTACGTACATTAGCACAAAGCAGTACAAGCAAATATAGCAACAGCTTTGTACATCTCTTGATATTCAGACAACAGACATATACGCACCTAAATGAAATACATGTGCTTTACGAAAAAGTTATGTGAGAATGTTTTCCCAATAAAAGCCACCCTTTTTATACATTCTAAGGGTAATATCGGAAGAGCCTAAGAGGCCACCATCATAAAAAATTCATTATAAAGCGAAAACTGATTCCAAATATGGGATCCAATTTTCATTCCGAAGTTGTTTTTAAGTACCAAAAGGCATGCGGGAAGTGCTGAATAGCCCTTTCAGTTTCAAACCACCAAAAGGGAAGAGAGAGAGAGAGAAAGAAGAGGCGATATATTTGAGAACTTGTAGGGGGAAAAAAATATATTAAACTTAGAGGGTGAAAAAAAAATTGAAGGAAGTCGTATTATACTGAAATTACTCTCTACTTTGTAGACGCGTTCGCTACTTCAGCATCCGCTAACTCTTCCCCACCACTGGAGATGCTTCTCTTAGGAGCGAACGTAAACCGTGGCTGCTTTCATCCCTTCATTCACTCCTTCACTAGTTGCTTTTTTCTTTCTCTCTTTTTTTTTTTTCTAAAAGCAAGAAGAAAAGTTTTAATGAAACTACCCTTCCTAAATTTTCTAGTTTGACGTTCTTGGGAATTTAATAAACCTTTAATATTCTCAGCTAATTTCCACTATTACTTTTTATAAAGAGAGTGTTCTGTTAATAAAAAAGAACACATTACGAATATTAGTGGTTTTGTAAACAAAAGAATTAAGAACAATATTAAAAAAATTTATGAATATTTTTTGTGTTGTTCATACACTGCAAAAAAAAAAAAAATGGTTGTGTTAATTTAGCACTTTCTCCGGTGTCCCAAAGTGACTACCACTTTTTTGTGTTCAATCAAACACAAGAGACGGTGTTGATTTTTCGTGATTCAACACAATGGATGTGTTGTCTTCTTGAATTTGCATTGTATTTAAGGCCTTTAGGTATCTTTGGCTCAGGCCGGAAAGGGTTAGGTAGAGGATCGGGAGGGAATCGGACAGGACCTTTCTTAAGATACCATTCTGGTATTCGTCTCGTGAAACTGAACTCTGGAAAACCTCAGTCAGGATGGCTGGCCGTGGGGTTCGAATCGATGTGCCTACCCACTGCCGATCAGAAGGGATGTGTTGTTAGCACTATCATAATATTGAATCACCATTAACAACACATCCATTGTGTTGAATCAACGAAATCAACCCCATTTGTTGTGTTGATTCAACACACAAAAAAAAGTGGCAACTAATCACCCTGAGACACAGGAAAGTTTTGAATTAATACGCCCATTTTTTGCAGATTGACTAGCTATATAATTTTGGAGTCGCGCGATACGCACAAAGGAGCATGGTACATCCCTAGGCAGTTATAGGGTAGAACAGAGAATGTGTGAAGGAGGTCGAGCAGGGCTTACGTTAGTTTGAAGGTGTGACTAAAAAAATATTCTGGAGAAACCTTAGTCGACTCGATATATCAAATGAACAACATTCGATTTTAAACGACAGGGGCCTATGTTATGTTCAATATTTGGATATCGATCGCTCTTTGATTAGTCCACCATATGGATATTCTATACCGATCGCTCTTTGATTTGCTAACAATAACAATATTCTATAACGATCGATATTTCAATCGCTATCGATCGCTCTTTGATTCGCCAACAATATCAACATTCTATACCGATCGCTCTTTGAATCGCCATATTCTACATTGATCGCTCTTTGACTCGCCAACAATATCAACATTCTATACCGATCGCTCTTTGAATCGCCATATTCTATATCGATTGGGTTTTGAATCGCCAAAAATATCGATAGTCTATATCGACCACTCGTTGACTCGCTAACAATATCGAATTTCCGTATCGATCGTTCTTTGATAGCCTAACAATATTGATGTTCTATATCGAAATTTAAAAAATTGCGCTGCTCTACTTGCATTCCTTCGGCCTCAGCCAGAGATGCCTAAAGACCATAAATAAATTCCTTTCAAATTCACCTACTACTCCTTAACACCTTGTATCGATACTAGACCTTTTATTTTCACTACCTTCATTCGCACAATAGATTGACAAGGATACATAGTCACCTATAAAGAGCAAGGATGTCATCACATTGACTAACAAATAAATGTACATTCCGTTCAGTGCAATAAAAATCTAAACAGCTATTGCATATGCATATTGTCTTCATGCATTGACGCATTTGTTTTCATATAAATGCATTATGTTAAACAAGATTCAATAAAATTGTTTGGAGCGTGTTCTCACTTGCAGATGAAGTGGTTTTGTTTGTGACAGTCTCTGGTTAAAAAACATCTGAGTAGGAGAGTGTTAATGACGACAACAATACAAGGAAAAATTCAATTCTTTGAATACCGGTAAAATGAAGAAGAAAGTAATAATACATATATGTACTCCGCACGCAGTGTTGCCTACATATCAGCTTATAGAAGTCTAATACCAATTAGCAAGTAAAGAAAAAAAAACTAGCTTTGCATATTCTCGGAGTCTGCTGTAACAGAAGAAAACTTGTGCAAGAAACATCCTAGTTTACATGTGATTTCTTTGAGACTGCTTGAAGGTGATTTTTTTTTTTCAGGACAGATGCGATTGTAGAAGGTATTTAGGGTAACCAGAAGAGAAGACAAGAACCCAATTTGGTTGTACAATGAATGATGGACTATTCTGTTACAAAATCGTTTCACGTATGCCCAAATTATGAAGAGTCTCGAACGAAAAGACTCGAGAAATTGAAAGGCAAAAACTGTTTTAATTTATTTCTGCACAGGAATATTTACATTCATCCAGCATCTTCTCGATGATTTAAGGCTATTGTAAAGCCAAGATCTCCAACAAAAGATGGCAGCACATATACCTCCGTATATGTCTAATATATTTTTATCGTTGCACGAAATTTCAATGCTGCTCCTACAAATTCAAGCCTAGAGAGTTCAGACTTTCCGGGAAGAAAGTTCATAACGAATTCAAGAGTTCTATCCGTGCCGATTTTTTTTATTTTCTTTCTTGTTCATTGTTCAAATCATTTAATTGTTGTTATGGATATCCAAACCTATAACAATGAAGATCTTTCAACAATGAACAAGAAAGAAAATTTAAAAAAATCGGCACTTATGGAACTCCTGAAATGATTATGAACTTTCTTCCCTGAAAGTTTGAACTCTCTAGGGTTGAATTTGTAGGCACAGGAAGGAAATTTCGTCCAACGATAAAAATACATTTTATATATGTCATTTTATATACGACTGTCATTATAACTAGAATAATATCGCTATCTAAAATCTACAACACTTTGTGTGATATTGAAATACAAAGAAGTATCCGAGTTTAGTCAGGACCTTTGTTAAGGTCCACTTTCTTCATTCCAGCATGCATCTAGTAAAACTGAGGTGAATCCCTGGAAAATATCAGTGAGAATAGTTGGAAGGTGGGGTTCAAACCCGCGTGCCTACCCATTGCCGATCCGAAGTCCGCGACGTTACCAGCTGGACCACAAGGAACCCACTGAGCCTGTTGTGGTCTGGTGGTTGGTGTTCCGGACGCCCAAGTGACACTGGGAAGGGTGAGCAGCAATTTAGACCCTGCACGGGCCGGGGTTACTCAGTGGTAGAGCTCTTACCTCTGGTGCGTGAGGTCCTTGGCTCGATCCCGGCTTGTGCCATGTGGGATTTGTGGTAAACAAAAACCGTGTGCATGGGTTTTCTCGGAGTTCACCCGCTTCTTACCACCTTCCCCATTCCACCAATTCTTGCATCATCATCCATTCGGCCTGAACCACAATTGCCTTTATAAAGCCCTTCGAAGAAATAAAAATATCAGACCCTGCTCAGGCGGATCAGTGGGACCATCCCAAATGGGGTTCTCCCTCGTTTTCCTCAGTCTCACTTGTAAGTGGCGGAATGCCGGGACCTATAAATACCTTGGGCTCCGAACCACGCCGTGGCTTGAATCTAATGCACATACCTTGAAGTGAGAGGTCACCCCTATACAGAATATGCCCGCTTCAAGTCGCCACAGTATAGCGTTACCGACTGAGTTACTAAGGTCTGTACGCAGCTTTACATTTACGTTTTATTTCTAAAACCCGGAAAAAACAATTAAAACCGAAAAAGCCCAATAAACCCCCGAAAGAAAAGCCTGGGGACGGGCTGTTTTGTTTTTTTCTTCGAAAATACCCAGTTTATTTCAAACCCTGCTTTGTGAGATGTAGTTTCATTAATCAAAGAGGCACTCAAATGTATCAGACAAATTAAAAACGTTTCACGAAAATTATTTATTTATGTGAAAGATATTCCTCTAATGTAACGTCCTTTGAAAGGATCTGTAGGAGACAAAAAAAAAAATATTCTTTCTTTTAAAAAATCGTGAAGAGAGAGAGTCCATTTATCTAAGTTCTGCAAGTTCGACATCTGAAGAGGACGGAAGAAAAACAGACTTGCTACAACTTGATGTCATCCTCTATATTTATCTTAACTGCACAAACTTTTAAGACGTGGAAACTGGAAAATATTATTTTCAATGTAGATGAAAAATGCCTTTGGGAACATTTATTTCCTTAATGGTCATAGGTTGAAGGAGACAGTACCTCATCATAACATAATATCCATTATCTTCAAACACAGAAAGAAGTGTGCATGCTCAAAATTTTCTCCGACTTGCACTTTATTAATGTGACTGGATTTAATAGACTGGTAGTGAACTGTACTAACCTTTCTTGAAAAGTTAACGAGTCGTTGATTAACGAATTTAATTTATTTCAAAGCTCTTAAAGGCACTGAACATTTCGTTAAGCTTTAATCGCTGGGTTTGAATCCAGGACCTTCCAATTACAAAGCCAATGCTCTACCAACAGAGCCACGGGCGTTCTAACAACCTCTCTCCGCTGTAACGCGTGAATCGGAAGTGTAAATCACCCCTACTCTAGGAAATAGTAATAGAAGAAGCTAGGAAGCTCTTGAAATGTGAATATGAAGGAAAATCGACAAAAGTGGGTTTTCTTCTTTTTCTTTAACAGGCAATTCTCAAGGTTTGTTTCGTAGAGTTTATTAATCTTTCGGCATTATAAAAATATTATTTTTTTCTACACTGAAGGAAACATATATTCGTGATCACAACGCTTTAAAATAATCATGAATACGGACACGTTAAAGATTAATGTAAAGCAGCGTTTATCAAACTTTTCCATGCCGCGACTCCCTTTTACTATCTCTTCTGGCCGGCAACCCCCGTAAGTACTTTTCTTGTTTATAATAAGCACTTTCGTTTCACCTTACATGTGTCTTCAGGAGGCTATTTAATACACACACACACCCGTTGTAAACAAATTGCGACCCCCACGTTGAGAAACCCTGATGTAAAGCAACGATATTCGACAGATGGCAGCACTACCTCCGTATATGTCTAATGTATTTTTATCGCTGCTAAACGAAATTTCAATGCTACTCCTACAAATTCAAGCCTAGAGAGTTCTAACTTTCAGGGAAGAAAGTTCATAACCAATTCAAGAGTTCTATCCGTGCCGATTTCGTTTTTCTTCATTGTTGAAATCGCTTCATTGTTGTGATGAATATCGAAATTTATAACAATGCAGCTCTTTCAACAATGAACAAAAAAGAAAATTAAAAATCAGTATTGATCGAACTCTTGAACTGGTTTTGAACTTTTTTTCCCTGAAGGTTAGAACTCTCTAGGCTTGAATTTGTAGGAGTAGAATTGAAATTTCGTGCAACAATAAAATATACATTAGACACAGTGGTGCATCGCCACAATCAATTATATCTTAAATGAAGGACTGTAGTAAGCTCAAATTGCACCCTCATTTTTTTCTTTGCAATTTGAATTGTTTTCTCCTTCTTCACTTACAAACTACAATTGAACGTTATTTTTGCTTTTTATTTTCAATGTCAACTCCAGAAAGAAAACGAAAGTTCTCTTTATCTTTCTTTTTTCTCCCTAACCTCAGGTAGATTCTGGAAACACCCCAGGAGGACTGTAATTCATTCGTTCTGTTCCTATCCACGTATCTAAGAAAGAAACCCCTCTTCTTTTATATTTTTTTTTGTTGTGTTTCTTCAAAACAGCATCGAAGTCATAATTTTGTTCTGGACTTAATTTACCCATTTCAGTTCATATAGTCAAGGACAGTTTAGTCACTTTTGCTTTCGGTATAAACTTTTGCTTTCGGTATAAACTTTTGCTTTCGATTGAAATCAACCCTTTCCCACGAACATATATTTGAGCTTTCTCGGAAATGATATTTTTTATACTTCTTTCATAAATGCAACGTTTATGTTTTTTTTGTTTCTTTTTTCATTCTGTGTATCTATTGTTAAAATAATCCTTGAGATAAGAAAGGATATGTCTCACTGGAGGAAATGTCAAATTTATATTTTTGTGTGATTTGTATTTCCCTATGTTGTATCCAACACAGAGATTCTTTGAGCAAGATATAACTATAAGTGTACAACGTTCATATGTTACATGTGTCAACCATACAGAAATTGTATTGTGTTACCAAGATTCTTTTATCTGTAAACTTCTTGTTCTGAGTGTAACCAATGTAACCTCCTACCATGCTAAGTTGTGAATCAAATTTATGTTTCCCGTATTGTAATGTTCCAAAGATGTAGAAGTTGACAGTAAGATACAGGCTCGTTAAACACATTTGAAATTCAAGACACATAATCCCAAATTCCAAAACCTATATTTCCCACGAGATGATTCCTACTCCACTATGCCTAAGGCAAAACCAGGCCAATGAAGGAATACTTTTAGAAGAGAACCACAATCTCCCACTACAGATGGAGGACCATCCAATGACCACAAGTGGAAGTTACCGGAGTGTGAGTTTTCTAGAATTACCTCTCCTTGCGTCTACGGAAGTAACGAACCAGAAGTAAGTACGCATGCGCAAGTCACTACTAGACTTCGCTACAACGAGCCCTTCGGCAAAGTAGAACGAGCTGAGACTTACATCCAGCTGACTGGGGACTGTCTCTATGACGTCACTACGTATCCAATCTTCCCGATTAGAATCGTATCCACCCAATTACCAAATTATTGGATAATTGAAGAAACAGAGACAGTTCAACTCCGCCCTAGAGATATCTCGTTCCTCTCCGAGAATCTCGAGAACTACGGGAAAGTTGGAGTACAAAAGATGGACTCTGAGACTAGGAAATTCAGAGACCAGTCCAACACCAGACACAATCATGTAACCTTAAACGATTCCTTCTGCGTCGCGCTAGCGTCGCTTTCCTAAAACCAAGCTAATCCTACCTACAGAAAGCTAAAATCCTCAACGACCTAAATACCTCGTTATTCCTGGTACCTGTGTCTGGTCTTTCCGAAGTTTTACTGAAAGTCGGTTACCGCGCTTCGAACTCCCTGACCACCAAGAGCTGTAGAGGTGCAGCTCCACCACCATCACCACCGTCGAAGCTTGCCTGCAGTTCCAAGTCGCCGTCATAGAAGCCATGGTGACTTCTGGCCGAAACTTTGCCTTTCCTAAATTCCAACCTTCACAACATTTTCTCTAAAAACATACACTCATAAGGCAAAACTCCTGACCTATAACACCTGGAACTGCTACATTCTTTTATTCAAAAATAGAAACTGTTTCTAAAGCCTAAACATCTTACTCTCAGCTCACAAACTCAAAATTTATAAAATCTATATAAGCAAATAAAGAATGTTCTTCAATTTAAGAAAAGGAACTTCTGATTTCAGACCAGAACTAATTGATTGGGTAGCTATCAAGCTTTCGACCGTCACAAGTTCCCACGTACCTCTTTAACAACTCTCAAACAACTTCTAAAATTCTCTTATTCCAAGAAAACAGTCAAATTTCTTGGAATATCTATTTTGTTTTGACGCTCTCTTCCAGAAAAAGAAGAAAGAAAAAAGCCTCCGCTCGACCACGCGTCAAAACTGGTGGCAGCATGTGGGATATCTTCTTAATACATGCACTGCACCA
>JAGDQP010056532.1:0-12922 GCA_022664845.1 Lepisma saccharinum
TGTTTCAGCAGCAGAGGTGGTGGAATTCAGGCGTTGTCCTCTGAGGGCAAGGGAGAAAGGAATCGCTTTCTTGGTGTGTTAAGGATGGGAACTTGAGTAGTGTAAATACTGTATATGGTTGGTTGGTTTTATGTGAACGGAAGTGGTGAGGGTGTTGTTTTTTAAAGTTATGTCCACGCCAAGGAATGCGACTTTCAGAAATGGACGAAGTGAACTGGACATCACGTATTGGTTCAGTTGTTCTAGGAATGTCTTGAGACTGCTTTCACCATGAGTCATAGCATCATTATATCATCCAAGAATTTTACCCAGAGTTGAAGGGTCAAAGCCTGAGTTTGCAGGAAATCATGTTCGAGCTTGCCCATAAACAGATTAGCATAAGAAGATGCTACTCTCGTACCCATCGTTGTGCCTCGGATCTGAAGGCAGTGTTTGTCGTCAAAGGTGAAGTTGTTACATGTGAGAACTAGGCTGGCCAGGATAAAAAGGATAGCTGTGGTTGGGCTATGAGGTTTAGGTCTCTGGTTAAGGAACAATTCAATAGCTGCTAGGCCATGGGCATGAGGAATATTGGTATATAAGGAAGTAACATCTATGATGCAAAGCAGTATGTCAGAAGGAAGAGGCAGTAATTTAAGGATGATTTCTAAGAGTGGTAGGTGTCGCGTTTGTAGGCAGGTAGCGCTTGAACATGTGGTTGAAGGAAGGAGTCAACGAGAGTGGAAATACGTTCAGTAGGGGAATTATAGCTGGCTACAATGGGTGTGCCTGGGTTATCTGGTTTGTGGAACTTCGGTAATAGGTGAAAGGTTGGTGTACATGGACTGTCCAGGATTAGTTTCTTTATGGACATTTTAGATATGCCC
Organism: Lepisma saccharinum; assembly: GCA_022664845.1. Taxonomy (NCBI): domain Eukaryota; kingdom Metazoa; phylum Arthropoda; class Insecta; order Zygentoma; family Lepismatidae; genus Lepisma; species Lepisma saccharinum. The sequence continues at coordinate 867 of JAGDQP010056532.1, forward strand.
TCACGAGGACCATTAGCGGTAATGAAATCCGACATTTTCTGTTGGTGGGTGTAGGTTATGTCTGTAGCGGTGGGCTTGTAGATGTTGGTATCGGATAGTTGGCGGTAAGCTTCCTAAAGGTAGTCAGCTTTTTCTGAAGACTACTGTAGTGGACACCTTGTCCGCTGGAGGACCATTATGTCATGGTGCTCGCGTAGCGCTACAAAGGCTTTGCGTTGGTTATGGGTTAGGTTAGGTTGGTTAGCCATCTGATGTAAGAACTCACTATTGGTGCTTTCAGAGATAATGGAGGAGATGTGACGTTCGCGGGGATGGTTGCTAGGAAGTGGGGGTGGGTCCATGTTTGAGGGAGGGCGGAAGTGTTCAAGGGTAGTATGGAGTTTATTGGAAGGTGTGTCTGGAATAGGCAGATTTTTGACCCAAAAATAGCACCATCTTAGTCCGCGGGCAAAAGAAAGGATATCTTTTAACCACAGGAAGTGGTTGTACGGCTTGGAAGGGGGGAAAAATCAGTCCTTTAGAGAGGATGTCAGCTTCAGATTGAGTAAGGTTCTGGCTGGATGGGCTTACGATGGAGGTAGAGGTGGAATTTCCCGGGTGGTCCGGTATTTCTGAGGACTGGGTGCAGATTGTTTATTATTACCGGGTGGTTGAGTTATGAGAGTAGGTAATGGTAATGGTGGTTCTGCAAGTAAGGGTACTTTTAGGTTTTTGTGTGGGAGAGGAAGAGGCAGGGCACATCCGGTTTGAAAAGCACTTCGACAGAGGAGGGATAACTTATTCAGGTATTTCTGGTTCATTGAGGAGTGTAGATAACGGTAACAATAATTAATATATAGAAATTATTAAAATAAATTTGAAACCCAAGACTTAAAAAAAAAATACATTTGAATTTGAATGTTATTTAAGGCCTTTAGGCAACTTTGTCTCAGGACAAAGTACACATTTAGGACAGGAATAAAGACAGTATCTTATCTAGTTTATTATCACATTTAAAAATTACAAAACATACAATTTTTAAAGCATACATTTTACGTAAAGTGGACATTAATATCGAAAGAACTTACTACGAAATGTTTTACATTCACACAAAGGAACTAGTTTAAATTTGGGTCGAGGATCATTGCGTTTTCGAGAGCTCTAAGGTCACACACTTAAAAGAAAAATTTTAAAAAAAATCGAGTATCAAGTGGATGCTTTTCCATGCGAGGTACTTGGCAACTCTGAATCTAAACAGGAAGAACTGGAATTGAACATAGACGGAATGCAGTGATTATGCGCTTCTTTTGTTTGTGACCAGTGCTGTTTGAGACATCATAGTGCAGAATTTATATATTTTGTGAATAGCAACATGGGAAATATCTTTAATAATCACATTACCTATTTTAGTGATAGATGTTAACTTAATACTCGAACCATAGCTTTCTTTTTCTCCTCTCTGAAAATGGCATATAAAGTGGCATCCGAAAGCTTGGCTTTCTTAACTATACTCGTACTTCCGGTAAGTGAAGGTTAGATGTTAATTCCGTTTATTCTCAACAGTGGTTGAACACACAGCCTGGAAGCGGGGGATCTTGGAGATCCGGGTTTGATTCCCATTCACTGAAGGAGCCAATTTCTTGCTGCAATTTTCAACGTACATAAGGTCATCGTCTAAAGGGATTTAGCAAATACGCGTTTTCTTTCTTTCCGGTGTTAAGGAAAACATGTATATTTTGCTATCAAGTAGTATGTTTAGTGTTTCCGTCACTCTGTAATTTTACACTTCCGTTTTAATCAGTCAATTGATTTGAATTGTACATTCACGTGATTAAGCTGAAGCAGTACTCCGAAGGCGTTACACTGGTTAAATGAAATCTTTGCATAATAAATTCTCATTTTATTTATTAATTTATTCCTACAATACCTTCTCTCCTATCAGAGGTGTCATTTAGGGGGGCGGGGATGGGGAAATTCCCCCCCCCCATTGAGTTTGAGAGTATAAACGCACTAAAACGTAAAGAGAACTTGAAAGGACAAATTAAACGGACACAAAACACACTGGAAAGTAAAGAAAAATATTATTATTTTTCTCAATTTTGAATTTTTTGTAGGAGTTCAGAAATAAATTTAAAACTAAAATAACTACTTGTAACGTGATACGCAATGTGAGTTAGTGAATTTTAATTGACTGTTATAGTAATTAATTCGGCGCCGACATCACACACACACACACGAAAAGAAATTCGAAAAAGAGAAAAAAAGATTTTTAAGAAGTGTTTTTATTTTTATTTGTAGTGCGTTTTTAAAGTCCTGCGTTTATTTTCGTCTTCTGTAAAAAAGTTTCTGTCTAGGGGAAGTGTGCCTATATTGTGCCATTTAAGGAAACGTTATGTTTTTGGCACATAGGAAGTGAAATTTGACACTTTCTTCATATAAGCTGAAGATCATTGCACTACAAAATAGAGCTTCCACTTTACACACCCTCCTAATTTTGACTTTACACTCCATAAACTGAAAATCCTGACGGAATCACACGGCCTTATACAAGTACGGTATGCGTAAAAAAATGCGTAATTTATGTTTATCTTCTAGGGGAGTACTGTTAACTATCGCAACCGTAAAGTATCATCGCGCAGCCGTCCTGTATATTTTCAATTTCAACCTCCCTGATAGCAATCGCGAGGTTAGGACTTCCTGGACTGAATAGAAACATGCATTCCCCGATGCTAAGCGATTTTTATTTTTTCCATGACCTCGTTTTTGCTAGTTACATATGCTACCAAGTATTTAAATTTGTTTACTTTCTCTTTGATCTCGTTCTTAATTATCATGTTTCTATTTTCTTCCTCTTCTGTGTTTCTCTTTGTTATAATTTATTTTATTTTCTCTACGTTCACCTCTAGACCTCTCATCGCGTGCTTCTACTAAGACACATCGATGTTACTTTATAGTGGATAAATTCAGTAATAGATTATAGAAAGTAAAGGCATATATTATATAAGTTGGGGAATCGTCATCTGTGGTTAGCTTTAAAATCAGCGTCAGTGATTGGACGGGAATTTCATGCTTGTGATTGGCTAAAGAGTGGCCTAAAGATCTGTATCTCTAGCTTAGAAAGTAGCGATGGCCATATTTTCCGAAAAAAAAACCCGACAAAAACGGAAAATTCATTTCCGGAAACCGGAAAATTTACCGAAAAACAATTTTTTACGGGAAAACAGAGAATTTTATTTACGGAAACCTGTAAACTGATTTTTCGGAAGTGGTCATCGTACTAGAAAGCTACTTCTCTGATTGAGCTTGGTTGACGTTTTATGGTAGGAAGCATGTTTTTGACTGAATTGATAGATTACGTCTCTGTAAAGATTCCTTACTTCTTTCAAAATAACTATGGCTTCTTTTATTCAGAATCTGAAAACTGAAATATATTTTCTTTCAGATTGTATATGTTGTTTGCTTTAAATATCTTTGTACCCCCTTTGAAACTGCCAAATTGTTAATGTAGCCTAGACTTATTTGGATTTCACTTCCAAAAGGTTCATTCAAAATGAACATGTTACTATAGATGACATTGATTATATAGAAGAATAAAAAATAATGCAAAATGAAAACATTTAGATATACTTAGGCAGTATATCTAGTACTTAGACTCTCTCTTGTCATGTGAAAACGCTTTTGCGAAACGTTGCCGCCTTTCTTTCTATCGTGTTTGTGAAGTTCCTGTACGCCTGTCTCAGTATTCTGCTATGCAATTATCCTTGTTTTCTACCTTTTTTACCATCTTAGGCAGAAATGTTAATATACTACTCTGTGAAGAATTGATAGCATTTGAGATAAAAGTCTTTTTCTGAAAACTAATATAATCGGAGACATGTGGTGTCTTTTCAGTTTTTACTTGGCGGGTCATTTCTCTATTTAAATCGAGACAACCAGACCAGTGTCGGTTACGATTCTAACCAGTGACAGATCAAGAAATTTTCCTATGGGGAGGGGAGCAAAGTTAAATTTCGCCGCCCTTTCCACCGCCTTTATGCCGCTCTTTTCATCGTTATTTTTAGCCAAACATTACTACTGGCCGACGCGACGGCCATAGCATAGTCACGTAGTGTGCTTTTGTTATTTTCTCTGGAACCTGTCGTGGCATCGCTATTACTAACTTTAGTAAGGGAGTAGACGTGCCTATCTGAGTTGAATCGCGGTTTTGAATTTTAGAGATGAAGGTAGGTTGTATAGAATAACATAATAAATGTCTTAGCCGCGCCGGTATTGAAATTTTGAACACGTCAAGTCAATTTCAATTTAATATAAGATTTTTCTTCCTGTTTATAGATGCTTTTATTTTTTATTTTTAGCTGTTGGTCGCCCCCTTAACGTGCCGCTCGGGTCACTTGCCCCATTTTGCCGCCCCGTAGATACGGCACTGATACTAGCCTATAGTTTCAGTTGCCCAACCAACATGTGATTTGACTCAATCTACTTCTTATAGTCTGATCATTGGAGAATCGAAACCCGCATTCTTGGAATTCAATCATCACTTCCTTTGTGGGAAGATTCTTATATTTGTACTAATATGTGGAGTATGTTCAATATAAACTACTTGTGTAGGTTCTCTTGCTTAAAGAACTTCGCGTCTCATGAATAGTTCTGGAACCCATATTGCGCTTGACCGTCTGTCTTTCACAGGCCAAATATTATATCGGTATGAATAGATGAAGTTTTCTTTTTATCTTTGTTATTTGGTTCTTTTATTTCTTGACGAATTAAATCAATGCCTGTTTTTGCTATTGGTGGGTATCTTTCTACTGACCCAACATTTTTTTTGTAGAAAATATTATTCAAAAAAGAGGATTTCATTTTCTCGTGTTTGTCCTGCGTAAATTCGTTAACATTGTGTTTCTGTCATTTTCTGCTAAGGATAGCAACTGATAAATCTGCTATCTATTTGTCAACTTTGTAGCGTTTCACCTAAGCAGCAGGTTCTTTCAGGCCGGTTTATTCTTCTCCATTTCTCTATTTCTCCCAGTCACGATTGGACTAAATACACAGATGTCCGTGGATAATCTTTGTTGCATTGTTTGTTTCTGGAAGCTAGGTGGAATTTTGTTCTTTTAATTTATATGTTAAACATCGCTATATTTTTAGGGGAAGATTGATGAGTTCCTGTAAGTGTGGGGGAAGGGTACCAATTGTTTGTCTCAGGCAGAATCGTCTTTATGATCCCAGAGATTTTGCTGTGTTAGCTGCGTTTTTTTATTGAACAAAGAATTTACGTTGATGGTGTTGGGAGACTGCTAAGAAAGTGCTGATTTTTCGATTACTAAGAGTTACATTCAATTCAAAAATAATGGAATACGTTATACTGTATAAAAGCCTACATTTGTACCAATAATATACATTTAAGATCGATAGAAAATTATTAAAAGTTTATCGAGTATATATTTGACTTTAATTTTTATACATGTATGCAAAATATTGGTAGCAAGGACTGGAAAAAAATTAGTGGGGATAAAATCCCCTAGTTCCTCTTGGTTATGGGCCTGAGCTAACCTCGTAAGTAAAATGACCTGATTGTGCATGTATTCTCCCACTGTAGGCTTCCTATAAACTGTTGTTAGGAATTAGTCAGCTTGTTACCAAGTGTAGAAAATTCGGACTGCATTCCATTAATTTCGTAAACCGTATTTGTAGTGATATACCACTCAGCTTGTAAGGTAGGGTACCTGACTGTTTTTCATCTGTCTATACTACCAAGGAATTGTCCATGTAACAATAGTTTATAATAAGTTTCAATGTATCTTCATTAAAAATACTGTTAATGATTCATGATAATATTTGATAACCGTAATCTTAAGACGAGACTTAGTGAATGCTAAGAATAAAACACCAGTTTCTGGCCTTTTGTAGCATTTAGAAACCATTAAACACAGCTTATTTGTTGTAATATTATTACATTAAACTGACTCAAAAACAAAAACAAAAAAAAATATATTTATGATTGTGCCTTTATAAACACTAAAAAGGCGTAAGTGAATTTAGATTATGGCTAATTAAATAAAATTTTATCACCGTTCTATATAGAAACCAAATGAACGTAGAGGACACTTCAATATAGATAATTTTGGTTACATGATACGTTGTGTCATTTTGATAATGTTTCAGTGGTTACAAAGAATGCATTTCACTTATTGTAAGCTTTAGAAAAGTTCTTCCGTTTCCATATCAACTCTACGTAACATTGACATAGCTTTATAATACTTATAAAGAGTTGGACGGAAGCCAAGGTTTCCTTTTCATATTTCTTTCGTGCCTGATGAAGCATACAGTTCTGTTCGCGAAAATATTTGTAGTTTCTACAGAGTACTGGTATAACGGTCAACCTAACCTAACCTAACCTAACGGTGTTTAAAATAAAATAACTTTCTTGGAAAATCTGTAAGCATTTACTATATACATTCTTTCTAGGAAGAATTAATCTGAAGCACTATTTCTTAAAGTTTTCATTTGGTAAGTGTCCTCCATTACGTAGAACATATTCACACAATCTGGTCGCTTGCGCCACCAAGATGTTTACAGGTTGCGCAAGAGGGAGACTCTCACACGATGAATGTTTTCTGGGCTTACTCTTCTGTACACTGTCTTCTAGAGGCCGTTTTAATACCAATAGCAACAGAGGATAGCAACTAGGTGCATCAGATCTACCAAACTAGTATCGGAAATCACGTTATGTAACTGTTACAGACTGTGTCTTTTATAAACGGCCCTGCGACAGCAATTTGATATTGTTCAGATCAACGCTTCATCTCAACTGAAATTCAAAGCACACTCTATGCAACAATGACGGATGACTTAATAATTGAAGCGGTTAGAGGATAAAGGTGTCATGTTACATTTTTTTGTTCCACCTTCTTCCACAAACAAACTCGTTTATCTGTGTAACATATCTGCTTCATCGTTTCTGAATCTCTTTATTCAGACAAGGAATAATTTAAATGGGGTGTTGTAGAGGAAGAATAATACATGAACATTTTCATCAACCATCAGAACTCAATTTTTCGAAAATTGTAACATGACACCTTTATCCTCTAACCGCTTCGATTATATTTTTAAAGTTGTCAGTTGTTTCTGACTCACCCCGTATTTTGATCGCTTTTTGCACAGTGAGAATTGGTTAGCATAGCTCTGGTAAGAATATGATAATATCCTCCCCATCTAAAGAATTCTAGATGTATTGATTAAAAATTGTTAATTTATATTGGAAAAAAATTGTTTCCTCACCTCGGACACTTTCAGAAATTTTATTTTTACGTAACACAATGATGACATGTGGACATGATGTAATCAAACTGAACAATCTATATTTCATTTTTGATTTAAAAAAGGTTGTGTACTTTGGTTAATTTTCTAACCCCCAAAGAAATATGAACAATTTAGTAATCCACGCGAACCAAAATGTGAAATATATTTCTCTCACCAACAACAGCGATCCAGGTAAAACCAGAGAATATCGTTTCCTATTTTTTCGACAACCAACTATTGCGTCCATTGTCAAGAATTAAAAATGTATCAAGGTCACATCCGATCGACGTGTTAAGTTTTATCTGGGTTGCTGTTATTGGTAAGTGTGAATTGGATTTGTAACCAGAAGTGTGGTTGGAAACAGACACTTTTGTTCTTTTAAGGCTGCGTATATCTCGTGTCGTTCTCTGTAAGTGAGTTCTAACTTTTAATTATTCGACGAAGTCAAGTAGACTATATGAAATATTGTATATTAAGTGTTCAAAAATATTTAAAGTTTTAGCACATTTCAATATGGGCTATTTGTCGATGTCAAGACGATATTCTATCTTTCTGCCACGTGTTCTGAATCGTATACGATCGTGTTGTTGGTCCCTTTATCTTTAGTGAAGGAACCTTTATGAGGGTTGAGTACCTTGACTTACTCGAACATTACGCGTTTCCACAACTTAAAGACTGGGAATAACAAACTGAAAGTAGGGTTATTTTCATGTACGACGAAGTTCCTCTTGATTTCGTTTGCTTTGTCTGTGATGTTTTAAATGAGAAGTTCCCAAATACCTGGGTTGAAAGGAATGGACCAATACTCTGGCCACCTCGAAGCCCAACTGGATGTTTTTTGTGAGGACATACTAAAAACATTGTGTACGCTGACAAGATCAGGAAAGTAAAGCATCTTAAAGAGGGTATCACTGCAGGAATTGCATCTGTAACTCCAAACACGATTTACAAGAAGTGGTAAGATATAGAATATCGTCCGGACATCGGTAGAGCTACAAATGATGTCCATATCAAAATGTGCTGTCTGACGCCACACTTGTTTTTCCATTCAGGGCTGGTTTTTCTTTTATAATAACAATCTATAATCTTTCAGTGACCTTGTATTCATCTTACCAGCAATGAGGTAAAACTTCACATCAAAGAATCTTCCTTCCTAGTTTCAGAAGCCAAAAAATGGGGTCCATTGCCAAGGAAAGAAAAGGGTACCAATGTGCCATGTGATCGATGTGCTAAGCTTTGCATGGATCGCTCTTATTGCTAAGTGTAAACTGAATAACTTTTAATGGAGCTGCTCCGTTATAATCACTTCGCTTAAAGAGAAACCAGTTCTAGCCAATGCATACACTCGAGTTAGATGATAGAACGTTATTTATTAGCAGTCAATTTAACGTAAATTAACCTAATTGTACCTAACCAAACTTTCTCAGCTTCAATGAACGGTACCTTGGGAAGTGAGCATAATGGAACTGCCCCTTTTAATGTATATACCTATGAAATCAAGAAAGGAAACTGAACAGAGTACATTGAACGCATAATATTATTGAGATATTTATTACACTTTTTACACAACGCTATAACATAATATCAACAACGTATTTATACAATGTGTTGACAGCAATTACCTTCTGTACTTTTTGTGGTACTCTGAATATACATTTATAACTTCGCTTATACACAATTTCCTTTACAAAACGAAACATTTACAACAATTATTGTTTCCTACTCAACAGCTTGGTTAATAATTATTGTTTTGTACTCAACAATATTGTTAGACTTATTGCTATGTTAAAAAAAAGTTTCTTCCAAAGTCCTGTCAGTTTTGTATACAAGAAGTAAATATCACATTATGGTAATGGTTTTGCCATCTTGGTTGGGCGGAAAAACTTTTTATACCTTAGAAGCCGATGGTCGTAAGAATTATGCGCAGGATGCAGATGCCAAAAATCATCGTCGTCGTAATCATTTTTACGAGTTCCCAGTCCGTCTAAACTTGTAACTCGAAACGATATATCGTGTGCATCATGCTCCTCTTGGAACTCTTCTTCGATATTTTTCAGTGGTATCACTAAGTGATCGTGATCATGAAAGCCAGGAAGTCTTCGTTGATATTATTTTCCTTGATTCGTGATTTCTAGAAGGCGCTCACGTTCGATCTCGTTATTGTTGTTGTCAGATTTCCTCTTTTTATTTGAAGCAGGAGGAACGTTATCGTTCTGAGTTAAATCCTGACCTCGTAACTCGCTTGCTAGAAGATTGTTTCTGATGACGAGCTTTGGGAAAGGTGTAGTCGATGCCAAACCTTTAGGTACTTTTGATGTTCGGTAATTCTCCTTTTCAACAGAATTTGCGTCAGTTGCCTTAGCGCCATTTTGTAATTTTCGGCGTCTTCCTCCGACTAGTATGAAAGGTTTCTTTGTTTTAGCTACTCCAACTTGTTTATCAACTTCTTTTCGAATCTCTTTCTTCTTATCATTAATTTGTTGGTTAATTTCTTTCTTTTGTTTATTGGCATCTTTTGACTGCCTGTTTATTTCCTTTACAATGCTTTGCGCGACAGCGCCCGCCAAGTTTGCTGAAGGTTGTGTTGCTTTAGCAGGTGTAATTTTCTGTAATAGAACGGATTTCGTTGTAAGTAAAGGACGGGCGGTGGCCTTTGTCGTACCACTTTCTTTCTTTACACCTTTATCTTTACCAGGTGCTGAAGATTTAGGTGTGCCCGAAACAGATGGAGGAGATACCTTCGAAGCACTATGTTTTAGAGTTGTAGCAGTCTTTGGTTTCTGAGTTGGGAGTACATAAGCCACAGAAGGTCTTTTTGTTGTAACTTTACTAACTGGTGAAGAAGGCTTGGATACTTTCACAGGTGAACCAGACGTGCGAGGAGATGCTTTTGCAGGGGCATTTGTTACTTTTGCTACTACTTTTGGTTTCTGAGTTGCACTTAGATTTGGCTTAGTACTTTGTTTGTTCGAAACGTTGACGTTCTTAGGTGTAGTAGCTTTCTTAGGTGTAGTGGGTACAGATTTTATAGATGAGACAGGAGATGTTTTTAGCTGACTATTTTTTGGATTAGCTGTGGAAATTTTTTGTGCAGATTGAGTTAAAGCAGTTCTTTTTATTGATGCAGAATTTAAGACTTTCTGCTGACTATTAGTGGTTCCACCTGGTTTCTGAGTTACATACCTATTAGGCGAAGCTTTCGACAAAGGTAAACTTGTAGTAGTCCTTCTCGTGGACGCTGAAAGGGAGACTTTCTGTTGACTGTGCTTCTGCGTTGGTGAAATAATATTTTTTTTCGTGGTCTTTGCTGCTGGTGTTTGAGTTACTTTTTGTGCATTGTCAGCCTTTGCAGTCTTCAGTATTTGAGAGGTTGATGCAGCTTTACTACTAACGGTTGTTTTTGAACCTAGGTTGGAAGCACTGTTTGCAGTTCCTTTGGTAACGGTTCCCTGAGGAGGTTTATTTGAGTTTTTCTGGATTGAACTGTCTTTCTTAGTAAGGAAATGGTACGCTTGTTTTGCAGCATTACCCATTTGATTCACAGATGGATTCGTTGATTTTGCATTTATCGGTTGTGTTGCTGGTTTTGGTTTGATTGTTGTGCCTGATTTAATTGGTACTTTAGTGTTAAGTGCTGCTTTTTGGTTAGAGTGAGTAATAGGACCTTTAACACTTGCAATATTTTTTGTCACTCCTTTTTGATTATTTGTCGATTTAGTGGCACTAACTTTTGCAACACTATTTGCGATTGCCGCTTTTTGTGTGGGAAAACCCTTTATAGTAATTTGTGGTGACACTTTATTAGGAGAAGCTTTTGATTGCGTCGAAACCTGGTTTGGCTTTGAGGTCGGAGTTTGTGGTTTTTGTTGTTGGGCATTTTTCTGCTGAATCTGAGTTCTCTTCGGAGAAACGCTTTGTGACTTCTGTTGTTGGGGTTTTTGCGCAAAAGTGGATGATGACGGTGGAATATTTTTTGTCACTCCTTTTTGATTATTTGTCGGTTTAGTTGCACCAACTCTCGCAACGCTATTTGCGATTGCAGCTTTTGGTGCAGGAGAACCCTTTACACTAGTTTGTGGTGACAATTTATTAGGAGAAGCTTTTGATTGCGTCGAAACCTGGCTTGGTTTTGTGGGAGTAGTTTGTGGTTTTTGTAGTTTGATATTTTTCTGCAGTGTTTGAGTTGTCTTTGGAGAAACACTTTGTGACTTCTGTTGTAAGGGTTTTTGCGCAAAAGTGGATGGTGGAATATTTTTTGTCACTCCTTTTTGATTATTTGTCGGTTTAGTTGCACCAACTCTCGCCACGCTATTTGCGATTGCAGCTTTTTGTGCAGGAGAACCCTTTACACTAGTTTGTGGTGACACTTTTCCCGCAGAAAGTTTTGATTGCTTCGAAACCTGGCTTGGCTTTGTGGGAGTAGTTTGTGGTTTTTGTAGTTTCATATTTTTCTGCAGTGGCGGAGTTGTCTTTGGAGAAACGCTTTGTGACTTCTGTTGTTGGGCTTTTTGCGCAAAAGTGGATGGTGGAATATTTTTTGTCACCCCTTTTTGATTATTTGTCGGTTTAGTTGCACCAACTTTCGCAACGCTATTTGCGATTGCAGCTTTTTGTGCAGGATAACCCTTTACACTAGTTTGTGGTGACACTTTTCCCGCAGAAAGTTTTGATTGTGTCGAAACCTGGCTTGGCTTTGTGGGAGTAGTTTGTGGTTTTTGTAGTTTGATATTCTTCTGCAGTGGCGGAGTTGTCTTTGGAGAAACGCTTTGTGACTTCTG
>JAGDQP010056534.1:2675-12922 GCA_022664845.1 Lepisma saccharinum
ATTTGAATTATCAAGATATAATTGATTCTATTTGTAAATAAGGAATATGGAAAGTTCTAAATTGTTGTTACGTCCTGAACATAAAAAGTTATTTGAACTGAAAGTACCTAACTAAAACTGTGATTTACTGAACTCGCTAGTTCATCACCGCAGTAAGAGTGTTTAAATATTATAAATATTCCTGGGCAAGATCAAGCCAGTTTTCATCATAAACATCTTCCTTTCTAAAATCTCTTCCAATATGATCATCCCAATGACGCCTCAGTCTTCCCAATGGTCTTTACTTCTCGGGCTTTCCAAACAGGATAGAATATAATACTCGGTTTTCCACCATCAGAATTATATGCTGTAACCTAGTAGTCGGTCGTATGTCGTCGGGTGAAAAATGCGGCCTGTGGAGTTCCTCAATATGCAGTCTCCTATATTGTCCAGCCATCTCGTCCCGTTTCGGCTTGTATATATTTCCTCAAAACCTTAAGCTGCTAACGTTCAACTGCCAGGGTCGTACAGTAACTTTTGCAATTAGTAACCATTATGTACTACAGCTGCATATTCGCAAATACAATTTGCTTCTTACATATGCTCCAAAATATTTAAATTTATTTAATCCATATTCTCAATCTCGTTAGCATGTATTTTTGTCTTTGTTTGCCAGTTAACATATCTCATCGCAAGCTTCTACTAAGACCGGTGTTAGTTTCGGGTTCATTTGAATCATCCGCTATTGTATTCTAGATCATACACACAGACGGACAGTTGGTTCAGTCCAATTAATATTAGTCTCTTTGTGTCCTCTTTTATTTTTTTACAACCACATGTTGGAAAGAACAGTTGAAGTTTAATAGACATCATTGTTTTTATCTTCTGAAAATCCCAAACCGATTTGACATATATTTATCATTCTCATGGTGTGCGGAAGAACCTGTCTATCAAAATAAAATGTTGACAGTGTTTAATGTAGAATCATTTTGAAGGTTTAAAGCTTATCAACTTATGTAATATTTTGGTTAATACTTATAAAGCTAGCCTTTAAAAATGTAGTAATGCTGTGTATGTTAGGTGTATATGTATAAAACTACACCTGTACATCGCTACGTAAATACACTTTACACTAACAAGAAATAACCTTAAAGGGAAGGAAATGATGCTGAGATAATCCACGTCCCATAGAAGGTCTTACACAAAACCCTGAAGACTCCTTTCGACTGCAAAGTACTAGATCAAGTTTGCAATATTGTGTGGCGAAACAGTTAGGGTGAAAAGCGGTTACTTGCCATACGGAGCGGGGTTTGGGTACGTGGACAAAAGTTGAGAAACATATACAATTATAAATATGCATGGAGAGAAGGTTTCCCGTTCGCACAAGTTAGACTTTTGAAGCCAATGTTGTTACAGTAATTTTAACTGTTTATGGAGAAAAAAAGCTAATTTTACTGTTTATGTTTCTGTATTTTTAAACGTGTAACTGTGAAACCTCTTACGGAGATAAAGTAAAGGTCAGGCCATCACACAGTGACATAACACATAGTGACATAACACATTGCCTCCTCTTAGTGAATATTTTAAGTAATATTGTAAATTGTTTTTATCTGATTTCTGACGTTTGAACTACTTCAATATAAGACACATGAAAGTGTTTAGAAGGGTTATAATGGGAGATCATCCTCTAGTCTCATAATGAAGATTTTGCGATGTTAATTAATAGATTTTAATGTAAACATATTTCTTCAATCATTTCCAACATTTGAACGGTTTTCTCAAGCCAGATTGAAACGTATTTAGGAAGGGTGTGAGGCCTTCATATTATCCCCTAAGCGGAAATTACTAGTAATCACATTGTATATAGTTTCATCAGATTTTGGAAAACATTTTGAACGTTTCATTTACTTCTATACAATAAAATTGTTGTTTCTCGAGGGCGGGGGGCTACATGGAAATCAGCCTTTTCTTGGTTTCGTATTGAAGATTTTGCGATACCAGTTTAAGTCAGCTTATACAAGCTGAAGTTTGAGCTATGATCTGTAATGTTTGATCGGCCTTCACAGGTAAGATATGCTCGTTTATGAATAAGGAGTAAAACCATAACTCCTTCCGGTTCAAATGATGATATTGTAAAACGTTTGATCAAATGCCATTTATAAGAATGGAATATTGTTGTGTAAAGTTTCCCCTCAGTTAAGAAAAGATAAAATTAATTGTATGGGCGGTAACAGCACTATGGCCTACGCCCGTCGCGATTTCCCCTCAGTCTACCCTAACCTGGAATTAAATTCATTCCATAAAGAATTGTTTTAGGTTTTCCATTTTGTGAGGTGTGAAACGAAGATTGGGAGACATAAGTATAAGTTTGGCAACATTTCTATTAATTTTTAACTGGCTAAATTTAGCGTTGGAAAGACGTGATCGAGGGAGCGGGGGACAGCGCCCGTGGGGAAGGGGGTAGAGGTCTTGGTCTCGCTGCCAGCTACTACATCAGCTTTTAAATAGGAAGGAATACACCCTCATTATATCATCTAAGAGTAAAATCAAGAACTGGTATTAGATATCTTTTAACCATTTAAAAAAATGTCCTGGTGTTTGATCCCTGTAGGTTGAATAAATAGTCAAATTATTTAGAAAGGGTCAAAAGAATCCTCATTCCGTTATATTTATCTTTAGTTTCTCATTATATTACGTAAACCAATGAAGAGTGAGTACCAACCTGAAAAATGTTAACCCTTGCAGAATTAAGGTATTTTATGGAACAAAGGGGGGGAAGGATTGCTGAAGCCATCAAGAAAAATCGATTTGTAGGTTAAATGTTGAGTATTTTTATTAAATATTCAATATAAATGACATCTCTGTTAGGTTAATATGTTATGCAAAGTCAGGTTAGGTCAATAAATATGAAATGTTATGTCTGTGTATAGGTTATGTGGTAATTGTAACTAACAGAATTCAATGATAAAAAGGCTGTAGTACTATCTAATGAACATAATAAATTTATCAACGTTTCAAACTTCAACGCCCTTGAGATGTCATTTTAGTCAAACGCAGTTGTTGCATGTTACTTTGTTCGTTATTGTACTTTTTCATTTTGCTTGTGCACTCATTGGAAGAAATGTAGCTTCTGCCACGAGAAGCTGTCGAAACGGATGAAGTATAGGTTCATGCTGACACAATTCCTTTCTAAGAGATCTTGCATTACTAGAATTGTCTTCTTGTTGAGTCCTGTTGTCGCCTTGCTCTGACATGCGCTTTCAGCAACTACTCACGAACTGAGAACACGCATTTTTGACGTCGGCTCTTATCGTTCCGGTACCACTGAGAAATCTTCATATGTACTTTCGGGTACCGACCTTCAAAGAATATTCTTCTCGCATTGAGGAGTACAATATTTAGGAGTGTATAGAACACTGAATGTGGCCATCGGTCTGTTTTTCTTTTTACTGTGTAGTTTCAGGTGATTTGATCTATCATGTCTATCCCTCCTTTCGTTAAGTTATAGTATGGATTTATTGAAGGTTTTACTTTCTTTCTGGAGTCCACTTCGTCATCTTAGTGTTGAGTCGAAAGCAAACTCAAGTTTCGTGATGATTTCTCTTTCAGAATATGTGATACAAGAGGCAGGGATGACTTCTCTGTTGATCTATCAGTGAACGCACATTTTGAATAATATAGCTTGCGTCCTTGGACCTTTTTTAGTTCTTCGGGAATGTGTTTCTAGTTGTGGTTTATAGTTCCTAGTAGTGTCAGTTTGTATTTCTCTACGAATTCCTCAGCGAGGTCTACGGAGGTGTAGAATCTACCTGTGGTGCTGTGGCTTCTTAATATTGGGTTGGGTATTGCAAACCGTTTTACAAATGCCTCTGGTCCGTTTTCAATTTGGGGCAAGCTATATTTCCCTGCATATAGCTCCATGGATATAACAAAATGTTGTTTCGGCATCTGAAAGGATTCCTATAATAAAACGACATTTATATGTTGTTGTTTTTCTTCTTTCATAAAATCCTTGGAAGGGCATCCGCCCCTAAACAACAAAAACATCTGGTCCATAGTAGTATGAGCACCAGGCACATTGAATGTAGGAAGCAAATCATTTATCAGAGTACATAATTCTCTTTTGGGTGCGAACTTGTCATCTGCTCGCCTTTCTTCCCTGGTGCTTTTACCATCAAGACTTATGATGGTGTTTATTTCTAGAAAACGATCCCAGCTCATTGTAGCATTGTACACAGGTCGTCCATACAGATTTAATCATAAATCTGTGATACTTATATTAACATCATGATTGCTTCCATCAAAATCAGCAGAGCAAGGTAAGCGATGAGTTCATTTATGTTTGTCCATGATACATTTTTATATCGGCTTCATTATTTGTGTATTGCAGAATTATATTTAGAGCATCTTTACTGAAAAGTTTCAAGAATGATTCAACAGGTTTTTCAGTTTATTCTTTTTTTGTGTGTGTCCTGGAGTAACGTGAATTATGTTCTGAATCCCTCTTCTGCATGACCTTTGAGGCTAAGGAACGTAATTTCTATCAGTAGTAGACAAGTTCCCTGAACATATGTTGTTACTATCATAAGCATTTTCCTCTTCTACCATATCATCACTTTCGATTTCTGCATTGTGATCTTCAGCAGCATCTTCGATTTAAGTTTTACGTTCCATTACTTCATTATAGTCAGAATCTTCAAGGGAATCCTTGCTATCATAAAAGTTCACGCCTGGCTTATCAAGTTATTATATTGTGAGAAAACGTTTTCTGGACATTTCAGCTTTAGATAACTATCTAACAACACATTCTGTCTTGTTACTATGCAATGAACGACACTTTTCACAAACAATATTAGACTTCAAAATGTTCGAATTGTAGCTACAAACACAATAAAATGCAGCAAATCAAAATATAAAATTCGCAGGTTGTTCAGCGAATTACTGTCCTTTCATTACTGAAAATTCAACAATTATGTTCAACAATATCAAACTAACTGGCGTTTAAAATATCAGTGTTGCCTTGTCCAGATATTACAGTGTTTATTACTATCAGAAAACATAAACACACATCCGTTATGATATTTTGAGTCAAATAAAAAGGGATTAAAGCCATAACTAAGGGGTTGTTGAACCCAGTTTAAATTCTGGGCACCTACAGGGTAAACGATAAGCCGTTTAGAAACAAATCCAGTATAATTCTGTTTTAAACATTCTATTTCGCCATGTTAAGTTTTCTGTCAGAAATTTTGTTAAGGCAGAAAAGCAAAATTCACAGTTTATTTGGTTGTTAGTTGTTTTTCTGATATGTATTAGTTATTTGTTTTACTTCGTTTAATGAAATACTAATATATATTATTGAAAATTAACAAACACCTGCACTGCGCCCTTAGACTTTGCCATTTAAAAAAAATGCAAAACGACGTTCATGTCTTGAACATTTCTTTCGGCAAGGGACGAACTTTTCTATATTGACGCTCGGACAATTTGCCCTGCAAGTTGATCGCAGCACGTTCTAATATCTGAATAGAAATGTTCCGTTCCATCCCCATGCACCGCTCACGGCGCGTGCGTATCGCATAGGGGTTAGCTTTACCTTATTTCTTTACCTTACAAATTTAAAACCACATTAAACAGTACCAGATTAAAAAAAACATTTCAACGATAATGCACCAAATTTGTTTTTGGTGTATTACTTTCTCTCATGGCTCCCAAATATTTCGAGCGGACCGGAATGACGTTCGGCTCCTGACTATCTGGTACCTTCCCGTTCTCTCTCGTCACTGTGGTAATTATATACAAGAAAGCACATCAGCGTGTCAACGATCTGTTCCCTTTCGTGAAAATTTCCATTTCATACCCTGTTTCCCACAGTAATCTCTATAACCTATTCCGGTCTGGTTTAAAGATGCCTTAAAAAGGGATATATTAAAACTCAAATACGGAACTAAACCAGCGTGGTTAATGATTATTTCCGATGTAAAAATACCCTCCAAACAGAAGATATAGAAATACCCTCTCTCACAGATGTCTCCTATTCTAACTTCATAAATATATGTCTATAAATACTGCATAAAAAGAACTGGAAGACGAAACAAAATAGTTCAGTTATCGGGATTATAAAATGTGGCCAAGTAGCCTCATAGTTGAGGCACGTATTAAAGTGACATATAGATGTAGCGAGGAACTTAAACAATAACGCTCCTTATTTTTAAACATTTCCACTTTCCAGACTTTCTCTTCCCTGACGTTTGTTCGTACCATTGTTGCAGGTTTCATACCTCCTGATAAATGAAGTTTGGTTCCTTTTTTTCAATACCCTGTCATTGCCCCCCAAAATGTTTCCCGCGTCTCTTTTCTAAGATGGTTCTCAAAGGACAGACAATTAAGCAACTCCGCATATTTTATTCGAAAGTGCGCAATGGCGGGAAAAATGAAAAGGTTTCTCTCTTGTAATAATAATTCACTGTTGCATGAATAATATCCAAGATAAGAAAAAGGTTTTCAGAGAAGGGAAATGTCCCTACATTTTTCCAGATTTTCATAAAATTTCGCTTTTCCGTTGTAAAAAAATATTGGCGTAAAATTTCCCTATGACGTGGGAAATTTCCCTCAATCTACCATCACTGCTCCCAACTTCAAAATATGCTAAGTCAACGAGGAAACTTTAAAGTCTCCGACAAGTAATCCTTGGTGAGTACGAAACTTAGTATTTTTTTAAAATAATTTTAAACTTTTGATCCATTTTTCGGTTGATTAACGTCTTTGTAAATAGCAGTGTTGAACATTGATAATCTCTTTACTTACGAAATGCATATTCCTTACTCAGAGAACTAGTGAAACCATCCTCGCTCACTTCTACACATGCGGCAATTTCGGACAAGACACGTAAGTCACAGCACAATTTGATTTCACTAGTCATTAGCAGATTACTACATCTGATCAATTGTAGATGGTAATGCTCGTGAATAACTATCAAAATACTCTACTGGGTGCTGTTTAATCCAAAATACTGTCACTAATGCTCAAAAATAAATCTAGCGTTCTACCATCTCAACACAAATAATTTATAATGAGTAGAATATGCGACAATCCAGTAGCTTAATATAATTCTGGATCATTCCTTCTGAGAAGAAACCGAGAGCATCAACTCAAATAACTTGTTTCATTTTTAATAATCATGCTTATGAAATACTACACGTCGTTCTAATATCTGGTTAGGCAATATGTTCTTAGACTAGTTTAAAGTCTGGCTTTATTTGACGAATTGCCTTCAAACTTAAAGCTGCAGCGGAAATAAATTTCAAATAATTAGGGAAGAAATGTTTTACATCCATTCTATCTTCAGCTATATTGACTCTAAGAAATTTATTGAGAGATTGTTATTTTTGAACTTATAAATCATACTCCGAAAGGCTCAATTGTGAAGAGGTGCGGTGGAAGGCTATCACGCTAGTAAAAACAACAGAAAGTAACCATCTATCTAGTTGAAGACAAAGAAATTAATAAACAAATATAAATTTGTAATGAAATTCGCACAAATGTAACTTTTAAGTTCCTACTATAGTCCGCCCTGGCTATAGTGTTTATATCACGACAAAGAAGTGATGTGTTGGCGCAGATAAGATTAAAACTGAGTTCGAGTGTTCCTCTACCTCAAAGAATGCATTGGAAAGGATGAATGATTTTGAATTTTAACTATGCCTAGGGCTCTGAAACTACTATCACTTCTGTTCTCTTAGAAGCATTGCTGGCAATCATTTGGATACGTGGAATAGAAGGTGCATACATTAAATGCCTACAAAAGAAACGGTGGTTGATTCAGTTAAGATGGGATGACTTTTTAACCTTGTTCCCAGTGAAAGCCCATTCCGCCATCAGCGATGGTCTTCAACGAAATAGCCACGATCCTGCAGTGGGGCTCGTTACCCATCTTCCGCTGTAGGTAAAGTTTGCCAAAGATGTACAAGCGTAATGGTCTTGTAGACATGTTTACATATTTTCTACGGACCTTCAGCAGTTGTTAAACGAACTCAAGGTACGCCAAGAAAGAAATAACGGTAAAGTCAGTACGCGATGAATCGGGGACTTGACAGAGACTGACAGGAACGGGACAACACGAATTGACGACTCGGTATCCTTAATGCTGTAGTAGGTGATAGACGATCGAGCAATATGGCTGGATGTCCTATCCATGTCGATCCAGACGTGAGATTTCCTGGCACCATACAAACGAGGGATATCTTCATCTTTAATGTGGTCGGTTTCATTCTCCTGTAAGTACTGTGCCCTGATTTCCACTCGGGAAATCGTAAGTTAGCCACGGGCACAGACACCGGTCACTACCATGAACCATTTTCAAATCATTTCGCCGTTTTGTCGGATGAAGTTCGGAAATTACTTTTATCCTTTTGGTCGGTGGAAAACTTCGGGAGGATTATTCATTTAAAGCGTTTAGCCATGCTTTATGTGACAATTCCAATCAGAAATTATCGTGAATTATACGCCATACTCTGAATCAGAAGTACCTGTGTGGTTTGGGAGGCTGTGCTGCGTTTGTAGATTTTTCTTTCATCACATGCACCCTCATTAGTTGTACTTCTTCATAGTTCTGGTCTGGCTGTACCACTTGTTTCCCCAATTTTTTCGACGAAGCTTTTCCGGAATGACCCCATTCTTGTGCTGCTGAATAACGTGCCACACACGCGACTTTCTGATGGCCAGTCCTATGCTCCTACACCGCTGCACTATTCTTGAGAAACTATATCTTCCGTCGGAAAAAGCTACTAAGTACCTTTCCCATATATAAACAACTTTCGATACCATAGAGGAATGGTAGGAACCTCACATTCTACTCATAGCAACTTTGCTTTGTTACTGCCATATCACTCTGACAAAAGTGGTGCTATGTACTCCTGGAGCGGAGAAGGAGCAAAGTCATATCGTGCCAACTTTACTGAATCAACCTTCTGTATACTCAAATTACATATCCGATATAATAGCACAGCATGAAAATAATGAGCATAATTGGAAAATTCATGAAGTTTCCAAAACTGTTATATGTGGCAATTTAAATTGAGATAATGGAATAAATTTAATATCAAGTATTTTAATAATATAGATTCGCTTATGACAATCCTGTTTGTTTGTTGTACAGAAAACATAAAACTGAAATGAAATAACTTGTTTTAGAAGTTTGAAAAAATAACTGAAACGAATTTAACTTAATCAGAAGCTATGCACAGTCTATTCCAAAAACGTTGCCCGCATTGATTAGGCTGTTTTGAGCTTAGAATTCTCTATCTCGAACTTCGGGTATCTTCGGAAAGAGTAAACCAAAGATGCCAAATTCCAGCCCACAAGGATGAACCTTCGCGATTGGGAAACGTTAGTCCAGATGTTCTTACCTTCTTTTAAGTGCAATAAGACATGTTCAAATGTTATTTAGTGGAGAGAAACATTGAAATGCGTAATGATACAGTAAGTCGAAACTACACATACACTGAATACGTGATGATTTTGTCACCTACGTTTCAATACGTAAAATAACATTTCCAATGAGGGGAAAGACAGCGAACATAGTTCTCGCATCCATAGTGGAATCAAAAAGACCAAAGCAGAAAACAAACACCATTTGCAACGGACATGAGTGTCATTAAGAATTGAAGCTTTCCTGGCGACGAATATTATAGAGATGTTCTCGGGTTATCAGCCAGGGTTGCATACCATTTCTAGACATCCTTATTCGTCGCAAGCCCGATGGAAGTCTGGGCCACAGTGTTTATAGGAAGCCTACCCATACCGACCTCTATCTTAATGGGAACAGTTTTCACCATAAATCGCAGCGCAATACAGTCATCAGCACACTTGCACTTAGAGCAAAAGCCATCTCAGACCAAGAAAGCCTCCCTAGTGAACTGAAACATCTCAAGAAGACCTTACTGCAGAATGGATACAAGAAAGATGACATTCGTTTGGCCCTAAAAATACCTTTTCCAGCAAGAAGAAGACCACCCCAGAAACTGAAGATCCAGTCAATATTGCAGTCCTGCCCTACACTGGTAAACTTTCTGGAAAGGTTGCAAGAATCCTGAGGAGACACAACATCAAAACCATTCACAGACCGCCGTCAAAAATCAGAAACCTACTTCGTCCAGTTAAAGACGACTTGGGTCTTAAGTCACCAGGAGTATACTGCATTCCTTGTGAATGCGGAAAAACATACATAGGACAAACAGGACGAACAGTAGAACATCGATGCAAGGAGCATG
>JAGDQP010056535.1:0-12921 GCA_022664845.1 Lepisma saccharinum
AAAACAAGATACGATTTACAAAAGCTCCAATATTACGTTTTCAGCTGATTATTTTTTCATTTATATTTTCAGTTAGTATCTATATATTCTTTGGGCATTTTATTTTTAGTTAGTACCTATTACATATCACTCCAGAAGCAAAGGATACCCAATATTCTTGTCTTCTGGAGTCGACATATAATAGTACTAACTAAAAATAAAATACCCAAATATTTTAACATAAGCAATATCTCCTACTGGAAAAAAATTCGTGCGATGAAGCTGTACAATAAATTTCAAATTGTTTTACAGGGCCTGAGACAAGAAATGTCTAAAGGTCATCAACAGAATTCAGTTCAGTTTAACAATTTTACGAACTCGATAATTCTGCCGTACCTGAGAGCCAGAACCGTGTAAGTCCAATTGTGGCCAAAATGTGATTAATGCAGTTTTGTATAGTATTTGGGACGCCTCGCATAATGATGACATGATTATTGTTGTAAACATGTTAAATAATGTAAAAAGTATGTCTATTTTGTTGTTTGCCCATTTAGTTTGAAAGAAGGTAGTTTTTCTCTTTTCTCCTCAAAACAAGGATTTGTGACTTGCACGGTTCTGTCTCTAAGGTATAGAATTAACGCGTTCAGGTATATTGTGATCGACTGATGATCGATCTATGGTGTAAAATACTTTTATTCAAGATAGTACTGATACATGTTGATTGTTTTATGGTGTACTTGTAAAGAATTTGTTGAATACAGGAATGACAGGAATCCAAGGCATGCTAAAAGAACATCACGCCACGGTCATATGTGTTAATGATCGGGATTAAGAAATCATACGACAACACGTAGTTAGATACAATGACCGGAGGACACTCGCACTCGCAAACCCGGAATTGAGCAACGCGAAAGGTGAATTACATTGAGAGGAAATTTTCTAAAAGCTTGATAATCAGATCAGAGTTGTAGAGCAAAATTAAGCCAGTAAATGTGGCAGTCGATTGGAAGTCCTGTTAGAATCCGTATCAAGCCGATTCCGAGTTGCGAGCAATAGTGGTCTCCAAATATGTAAGTGGCCTTAATGAATTTTCTTGTGTCTAACTTCTGATGTCGATCTTGTCTCTCATGTATTCTAAATTTAGCAAGATGAATTCAATTCAGCATTAGATTTTATTTACAAAGACAAACTCATTTATTATTGCCTCAGGTATTGGATTATTTAGATTGCCGACAATTTTAAGCATTGACTTTAGTAATGCCGCGCTGACTAGTAACCGGTCGTTATGTTAAATTATTATGCCTTTGATTTCATTGTTACGAAAAGGGAATTTGAACCGTTTGATTGCACATGTGTTGGTTATCCTATCCTAGAAAGGCCCGACAACATTACATAGTATTTTGGATAGAGAATAGTTGCTTTCACTGAGCTACGTGCATATGACTGAACGCTGTCTCACAACTGTAACAGAAGCAGTCTAATTCTGTGGACGTGAATTAGAGATTGGCCGTTATAGTTGGGTGATGAAGTCATCCCCCAAACTAGATGGGAATTGCAACTACTGGTGATTTCTGTCCCTTCGAAGCGACGTACACCAAATGGATGCAGTTCTTCAGCTAGCGCTTTTACGGTAGTCGTGAGACCAATAACATAATATGTGTTATAGGTAAATATAAGTATGGCAGAAGACGGTCTAACACGACTAATGAACAATATATAAAGGTTAGTGATGCTTTATAACAACAGAATTTTATGACGTTTACCCGTTTCTTCAGTACCACAGTTAGAAATTGAAGTGTAGGCAGGAACAACGTTGTTAAGTTATATTTGATAACATTTACAGAAGCTGCACATGAGTACGAATCGGGCGGCTCAGGTTCAAATCCCGGCCAGGACGATGGAGACTTTTCTCTCAGTGTTCCCATGCCTACGTTCTGAGGCGCACTCAGCTTTTTATCAAATTGAGTACCAGAGTATCCTTGGTACTCCTGGACACCTTGGGAAGTAAAGGCAGTGGAGCGTGGGACTGACCAACTTACCTCACTTCGTGTCGTTCGTCAAGAATATGTGGAGTGTTACCTCCACATTGCGCATGCGCCGTTCACGGTGCATACTTATTGAACAAGGGATACATTTATCTTTTTTTTATACTACCAAGAGTATAATATCTTTATTAACATGTTTCCAGACCGCATTGAACGCACAGCATACAGTGTATGTATTAATTATGTGTACAAATTAGGGAAGGAAATCATCTAACGAATTCAACTAGAATTTGGTAATATGCTGAATTAGATGACTCTAAAATTAATCCTGAACAAGAGTTAGAATAAGATTTAGAATATAACAAGTTCTATATTAATAACTCAAGAATAATTAACGCACCATTGCCACTCATCTTATGTAAAGGGAAGGATCTCAAACTGCAAAACCTCTCTTAAAACTGAAAGCCTAACTGATCTTTTACTTGTCCCTTACATAGGATTTTTTTACTGAAATTAATTCTTGAACATGAATTTTTGCAATTCATTGTGATCTGGCCTCACACAGTCATGACGTTTATCTGAGTATGTAAAGTTTCCGTGACGTCAAATCCTATTCTACATGGTGCAATATTCCTGAGCAAACGCGGATTATAAGATTTTGCTTCCGGGTTACCAATATCCCTAACGCGTTGCCTTGTTTTATTTAACATTTATTTTTATACAATTTATTTCTGTACATATTGTTTTAAATAGGTTTAATAAATTTTAGAGCGATTTTGTCGTCGCTCTACAAATACAAAATAGTGCTAATATACAGTATATAATAGTAAAACAAATATATCTGTTTCGATTTGGAAAGAATTACAGATTATACAATGATGAACTGCAGCTGAATCGCTCATACATAAATGTAAAGATACCCGCATCACCGAAACTCCTGCGAAGTTATTTGTGACAAGTTATAAGATGACTAAAACATGGGAATTTTGCCGACGAACCTTAAAATCTGTACAAGATGACAAGACCTGTCACTTTGAGTATTTTCTGCTTCTGTGTTTCCTCCCCTTGTTTATTACTCGTCACACCAACCAACCCTTCGCAAGTCAATGAAGCATCTCTGAGGGTGTGATTCTTCATCACGCAACTAATAACTCTCACCACCTCTTCTTTTCATCCCCTCTCTCCTACATATACTTCATATGCAACCCCTCGAATACACACACATACTCACTATTTGAGATTGACCTAATATCTAAACGTAATATATAGATAAACCAGTAATGGTGTGCAAATTGGCAAAGGGGATGAAAAAGAGGGCGTCAGAGATGATTGGGAGGAGACTGGGTTCCGAATCGTGGACCGTATAATTGAGGAAAATTAAGAGACTGGCTTCAGGGAAACAGAGGAGAGAGGTGGGGGATGTTGGAGTCACTTGTACCACCCCCTTCCTTTGCTTAGGATTTCTTCAAAAGGTCCCAGAAGACTTTACAAAAACTCCCACAACAATCATCCCTACGGTGAAACGGGTCGCCGTCTATAAGTGTTGCCATACTCTTAACTTTTCAATTAAACAACCTATAAATTACAATTAATTTTATTACGTTAAAAAATATCGGCTGACCTAGCAACATTTGGTCGAAAAGCATCACGTCTGAAGTCATCCCGTTGAGAACAATTTTCCGGGAGCAAGGTAGCGAAAGTATAAACCAGTGTCTCAATTGAGATACAGTTCCGGCATTCACCTGGTGAAACTTAGAAAAACCCTGAAAAATACCTGTCAGGATCGGGAGCAATGGACCTCGAACATGTGGGTCTCCCCATTGCAGATTCGAGTCCGCGATGTTACCGATTGGACCATGGATGTTGGGCTTAATATTATTATACTGCCTATCTCAAGATTAAGTACATATTCTGAGGATGCCAATGTTTATTCAATTGATTGTCAAATTACTTATGACTGATTTTTAAAATCTATTCTTAGTTTCCAAATCACGAAAAATGCTGTAAAATAATTCTCCAACCACGGGAAAGAGATTACATTTATTAAATCCAGAAGCTTGTAGGGATATGAATAGTAAATATCCTCGTTTGGGATCTGATTTATTCAGTGAAGGTTTACAGCTGTTTAGCATTGATCGAGAATCGCAACAAGAAGTAGGGCAGCGAAACATAATAGAAAACGTCGGGAAGTAAGACCAGAAAACTCGGACCTAGACGAATTCGAAAGTAAGGAATGACAATTATAAATTTTTGTTTTGTTTTTGTCTCAGTCGTACAAGCGAATGGTTTTATGGTGCCTTAAATAATTTATACAATTTCTTCCACCTCTTACGACTAAAGAGACAGAATCAAGAATTTAGACACTGTAAGGCTAGTAAAGACACATTTTCAGTAACAAACTTTAAAACAACATGATCGGATGAAATTATCACATCAGATATTCTATGACAATCTTAGATCTAATATGGGTTGCATCGAGCGACAGTTGATGGAGCGCTGGCTTAGCATTCAGAAGTTCCTGTGAACGATCCCAGCGGCTGCCTATCCTGACAGGTTTTTCCAGGCCCTCAACCACATCAGACAAATAGTACTTACTGGCTAGGCCTTGGCCCAGTACCTTGCAACATCGTCTACCCCCACCGTATTCCCGCCTGAGCCTGAGATGCCTAAGGGTCATAAAATAAATTCAAATTCAAATTCATATGAGTTGAACGGGTCACCGAATCAAGTTTAGACCGAACCACCGGATCTGTGCTTAGAACTCGACCTGACCCGGTGACCCAATAGCCAGGAGGCCAAAGCAGAGTTTTTAATTCTTACTTTATTGTACACTGTTGCATTGTTGCGATGACCGTGACCGGAGATCTTACCTTCAGAGCAAGGAAGTCAATCGAGTCAAGCCCGGGTCAAACGGGTGAAGTTTTGGACCGAGTCATCGGGTCACTTATGGCAGGCCGGGTCACGAAGTCACCAAAAGTGACCCCATTTCAGCTCTGGCGGAAACGTGGAGCTATTTCCTCTAATTGGTTCACAGGTATGGACTATGGAGGTCGCTTCAAAGTTGAGGCAACAGGAAAAAAGCCCCCAAAGTTGTCAACACTGCTATCTGAAAGAAGGGAGAATTTTTGAAGTCATTTTTTGATAACCAATAACTTGATGTCACTAGAGGAACAAGCGAAGAAGAGGGAGACAGAACGACAGGGTGAAAAGAAATAACATCAAATTTAAGTTGACAGCGTTCTCTCAACACCCTCTCAAATTATAGGAACAACATTTCTCTTTTCCACAATGCTCGTCTTCATGATTGTAGTGTTCTTATGGAACGGTTAGGGGAAGAAAGGAAAAAACATGAAATGGGCGATTTCTTCCCTTAAATGAAAAGAGATAAAAATCTGGAGAGAAAAAGAGGTAGAGTGGATTTAGAAGAGGATAACATACATTACATTATGCTATAGAGTAATTAACCCACGAAATTCGCTCAGGGCATGTAATATGAAGACCACTTAATATGAATCTCGAACGGTAGATGGGATGCCAAAAGCCCTATCTTTTTAATGGAAAAAGTTTTAAACTTTAAACATTGATATAGACTATGTATAAGTTAATTCTTCCAAAATCCACAGAAGAAAAGAAAGAAGATATGCAAACAAAGCGATTGTTCTTGTCAGATTTTCGATTTCATTATTAACTATTGTTGCCAACAATAATCGGTTATAACTCGTACTTAAATATACCTACAAGCATAAGATTTACCACAAATGTGTAATGCATCAGAACCCAAGATTTGTTCATTCTACATTTTCGATAATCGTTGATTTTTAAATTCAACGTATTGTTGACAATAATTGTTACGTAACAACGAATGCTACAAATACGCTAATCTGCAAGATTCCAAAACATGGGATTAGAAAGTTTTAGAAATTTTATTTTAACAATTGTGCATTCTTAACGTAAGTGTATTGTTGACAACAATGATGACCAATAAATGATAATCAAATGCAGAACTGTGTTTGTAACTTTACAAACACTAAAAATAGAATTAGATGAAATAAGTAGAACGTTTTCGGGACGGGCGTAAGCCATAGTACTGTTACCGCCCATATACTTAATTTTATCTTATCTTAAGTAGAACGTTCAATTATTCTTTTGCGTTAAAAAAAATCCAAGACGCTTTGTTATTTCCTCAATTCCACCTGCGCAATTGACTGGTTCTTTCTTCTTCGTACATTAGTGCTCAATTCTAATTATGTCATCTCTTACTTATGTGTATATAGATTACAATATTATTAAAATTGAAGCTAATGAGTAATGATAAAAACTTATCTATATGAATTAAAACTGGGTTTAAAATATTTCCCCTAGCAACATAGGCAACCACATTCATCAAAGTGTAATGGTGGTCATCGAACAATTAGGGGCAAATGTAATTTAGTGTAAATTACATCTTCTGTATTGTTGCAGTGAATAATGCTGGAAATCTAAACGTAAAAGCTACTACAAAATAGTTAAATGTGTATTTAATCTTGGATGCTTTTATTTGTATGAATAATTCATACGTTGAACTCTATCATTGCTGCAGTGCATTTAACAAAACATCAGTTGCTATAGAAACAAGTGAGGTGTAGCCAAGTCGGGGGACGGTGCATGTAAGCACGCGCCAGGCTCTGCGAGCATCCTATTTGGATGATCAACGTTCCGTTGGAGAAATTACGGAGAGACCTTTCCATCGACACCTCAAACATCTTCCTAGCCCTAGTATTTATTGTGTGTAAGGCGTCACTTGCTCCTGAAGCCTAAAGAATCCAAATCTATTATCTAAAATATTTACCATTCAAATATTAATAAAACGAATTAACAATTTTTCATGATATTGCCGATTTATTACATTGAATACAAAATAAATGTAAGTTTCACCAGAAAAACGCTGGGATGGTATCTCAAGTAAAGCACCGGCAGGTAACTTCTCCATATCTATCTCGGCTCGCTGAGAGACTTCATCCCTCAGACGTGTCGAGCTTTTAATCCAGAGTTGCCGATTAAACTTAAAGGCAAACAAGATATGTGAGCTTCTTAGACATTGAACTTCACTGATAACAACAAACTACATTACCATTTCTGATCTAAAGCATTTGTTGTACTAAAGTTTACTTAAAGAAACTTAACCAGATTTGTTCAAGCTCTGGAATTCGCGTTCATTTTAAAGAAACGTAACACTTATGCTTGATTATTATTGAAAAGAGTTCTGAAAAGCTATCTAGCATACAGTAGACTCGCTGTTGTTGTGAAGCCCAGAGCGCAGCTGATAACGAAAATGACATTTTCCTGGAAGATGGGCGGTTAATCCGACGAGCAGTTATAGCGAGGGCGGTTAAGAGAGAGTCCACTGTACTTATAATATTTCGAAACAATCGCTGAAATAAGTTTTTCCTCTCTCAGCCCATAACTAATTCATAGGCTGTAGCTTTAACCTCTACTAGAATCATCGAGCTGTATTGGAAGAAGTGTTATAAAATTACATTTTAAAAATATCTGAAGCGAAACTATTCCTTACTACCATTTAATATGTTTTGTAGGCATCACGTTCTGAACTCTGAAAACCTCTCCCAACTGAATCCTGGGAAATTTAACGCAGGAAACTTGACTATAGCATCTTTTTTTTCCTGGTTACTAGAATGGGAGGGTGCACTTCGGTGGTGGAAACAGCTTAATACTACACGTGGCGGATAATCCCAGAAATTTGCTATGTAAACAAGGATCAGACGGGCATCAGCAAGATGTGAGTTGTCATGGCAACGGGATATGGTAACAATCTTTTCGCAATAGCACATCAACAGGGTTGGAAATATTTTCCCCCCTTATTGAAGCACACCTATTCTAATTCTGATTGTGCTGCAAAGATGATCACTGCTTCAGGGGAGAATTTATGCATATCTAAAGTATACCAGGATATCTAAAGGCACTCTTAGACGATTTAGAAGAAGCGAGTAACTTAATTCGTCATCATAGAATGTTCTGCTGCCGAGTAGGCGTATCTCAGTTGGTAAAGAGCTAATTTATCATTCACAAAGTCCTGGAAACGATCCCAGAGGCCATCCGTTCTGAGTTTTTTTCAGTTTTATTTAGTCACACAAGGAAAACGCCAGGATGGTACCTAACTAGGGTCTGGTTCACTACATTCCAGTATCTTAACCCCACCCTATCCAAGTCTGAACCTTAGATATCTAAAATCCATTAATAAAAGTCAGTTCAATGAGTGTTTTTTTTAAAAATAGCAGGTCCTTCAAGACAAATTTAGTCCTCTCCATACGTCTCGATCTTGCATTTTTTTCTTATTTTCGCAAAACACAGTTTATCTTCCTTAATACTGTCAAGAAGTGACATTTGCTTTCTTCCTCTTTCTCCTTTTCCCTAAAATGTGGTCAAACTTCGACCGTCCGTTACATGTCCTTTAGATGCTGTTGTTTTTATTGCATGGTAACTTTCTTCATACTTTGGGTTTGGATTGTTAATTTGGGACGAAGAGAAAAGACAACTTACTAGCACATACACTTAAAAAAAAAAATCAATGTTTCAGGAAATATATCAAAACATTCGAAATTTTTACAAATCTTTTTTGAGTACTTGAATAATAAAAGAGAAGCACGAAGAATCAACTGTAGGGAGAAGCAGATTAAAAAAAAAAGACGATAAATTCTTTGGTTAGTGGTAGCAGCATAGAAGGGGAAGGGGGAGAGGTATAGGTAGGGATGAATTGCCAGTAGCATAGGGGATAGCTTAACCACAAAATTACGAAGAATACTGTTTTGGCCTTCAGACAGTTAAGTTTCTTTATCGGCGTTTTTAATGGTATTTTTGATGTGGTGGGATAAGAAGAATGCGGAAAGTACATCACGTCGAGCAATAACAGCAGATTCTGCAATATAACAACAGAAACCATTGTGTTGAAACAAGAAAAATCTATTTTCTAAGTCAAAGAGGTCTTTAAGTATACTGGAGAAATTATTAGGAAATGCACTTGAAAGAAATAACACTAATTAATTGTAATGTTTTGTTTCATTTTTATATACAACAGCTTCATTTTGAAGTTCAATTTATTTTATGATTTTCAGATATTTATGACACAGGTCAGGAACACTAGGGGAAGAAGTCAGCCAGGGCTTATTTTGCAATTACCATTCCGGTATTTGTCTGCCGAATACAAAGCCAACGCTTAATCAGCTAAACTACATCCTCTCGATGCAACAGTTTAAAATTCCATATATTGTTCATATCGTAATGTTCTTTTGTGTTGCATTATATCCCATTACAATATGGAAACTAACACTTTTGCATGGTTTCAATTATCTCAAAATATTGAAATGAAGAAATAAATTCAAAGTAAACATTTGATTACATATAAGACACATTTTTGATACGATGGAAGTTAGGAATCTTTATTCTTCAACTGCACCTTGAATTGCATTGCTTAGTGTAACCAATGTATAATAACTAATGCCTCAACTAGTTTATCCACCCCTCACTGTTTTTCTCTAGTATCATAATTGAAGAGTTATACAAGGAAAGAAGGGGAACGTGCATTTAAAATAATGATTTTACATTCTTAACAAGTACTACACAATAACAACTAACCGCTAACAAATTTCAATCCAGAAGCACAAATAATCACCAAATTACGGCAGTTTTTAGAATATGAAATACGTGGGAGTAAATGGGAGAGTTGGAGAGGGAGAGGGAAACCTTAAAATGCGTTTCACGAGAAATTACCTTTCATGCACATTCCCCCTTCTTTCCCTGTACTCTTCATCTGTGTTTACTGAGCTAGTAAAAAGACATAAAATTGTCACAGAAAGATGTGTGGGGTCCCCTTGACCCCAGTGTAGTATTTATGTAAGTTTTTTTTATCAACTGCGCCAGTACGTTTTTTTTCAACAACAGATGATCAGATTTTACAAGAGTTAAAAGAATTAAGTGCAGAAGAAAACAGTGATCCGAAATAAAGTTTTACATGGGGTTAAAATGGTCGTTTTAATATGGGATCCCCAGGACTCCAGTGCAGCATTAGTGTGGTTTTATTTAAGGGTACTACTGAAGGATTAATAGTGATCGATGCCTGGACAGCACTGCAGCTTGGTGGTAACAGTTTGGTCCATTATAGGTCAAAGTTGTCCTACGTACGATACACGAAGATACACTCGTGACTGAGAATATGAAAAGTGAGAGGAGTACGTTCTATATGTGTGTTTAAGTATATATATTTCTGTTTATTTATGCACGTCAAAAGATTAGAATTACAAGTGAGGCGTAGCCCAGTCGGGGAACTGACTGTACATAAATTCTACCGCCACGCTTCAGCAACGAGCATCCTATTTAGATTATAAATGTTCGTTGGAAAAATGTCGGCGAGACATTTTCAACATCTCAACCAGCTTCCTAGTTCCTGAGTTAAAAATTCCCATACCTCGTATCTCAGATATAGTGAGCTACACGGGTTTAAACTCGTCTCGGCAACACCTTTCCAACGTCACCTCAATCACCTTGCTAGTCCTAGTAGTTCCGGTGTTAAAAATTGAGCCCCCCGTTATCTCGGGACCCTCCACTGGATGATCTATACTGGCATGAACTCGACTTGCCGAGACCTTTCCACCGACACTTCAATTACCTTCATAGTCCTAGTAGTTTCTGAGTTTAAAACTGCCCTTTCGTATTTCGGAACCCCCAGACGATGTATTTGATCTATATGGGTTTGAACTCGTCTCGCCAAGACATTTCAACAACAGCCCAACCTCCTTCTTAGCCCTAGTAGTTCCTGAGTTGAAAGTTGTCGACAGACGGACAGAGTGACTGTCACACAAATCTTCAGAAGGAATAAACTGAAAATTAAATGAATCTGACTAACAAAATAAACGTTTTTTCTGTTAATTTCCGTTTACTAAAAGCAATATCAGTCAAAGCAAATTATAATCACAGTAAATCTTAAAGCAAATATAACCATAGTGCGTTCTATGGACTCTATTCCTTATCCAGCCTCCTTACTAATCTCTCAACGATTGAAGTGTTATTCTTTTCGCTGTTTTTTTTTTTTTTTTTTGTTAATTCTGAGGTATTCAAAGAACAAAGTAAGTTAGTGCTCTTCTTTAACTGCAAATCCTCGAACGCTTCCAATAATTAATAATTAGTTTCCTACCCTGCGCGTATGAGGTAAGAAGTTTTTAGCCGAGATCTGGTGGGCAAGTAAGTGAAATCGTGGAACCGAAACGGGAGACTAGGAGAGGGAAAGATGTAACTAACTTTACCGTAGAGAAGTAAGGATCAGAACCGACCAAGAAAGAGCCCAACCCTCTGTCTCTGTTGATGCAATTTCTTCAACTTCTCCTTTCTTTCTTACCCTTCGAAGTTTGATGGTGACTCATCAATTCTCTGTCTCTCTCTTTCTCACTCTCCAATACTCAGTCGCTAGCGCTCGCCTTTTATACAACAGGAACTGTGCAATCTACATGAAGAGAAAGATATCATTACGGGGATCGAAATAGACTCTCACATTCTTGGACGAGTATCTCATTCTCTCCTCCCTCTGCAGTTTTTCTTATTTCTTCCCCCCTCCCCTTCATCTTCAACAACGGCCTACGATCTGATTGAGTCCCGGGGCAAATGCTGATAGGGATCTCGTTCTTAGGAACTTTCCAAACGAAAACAGGAAATCGAAGAAAATTGTTCTTTGGTTGCCAGAAGATTACTTTTTTAAGCTTTAAATTTACAACAGAGCCCCCCACCTCCTTCCAGAAAACCTACACTATAAGACACATGAAACTCCTAATAAAGTTTCTGGAGTAAATAGAAAACTTTTACCAGAAATTAAATTTTTTTTTTTACCTATTCTCATTTGAAATACCAATTTCGTCTTCTACAAATAAACAATATTTTAGTTCATTTTTAAAATTGTAAATTATCTAATAATTTCACGTAATAGTCTTTAGCTCAGTGAAAATTACAATTAAGGGGTCTCGTCCTACTTCATCGCTTCTCGAAAAGGCAGCGTGGTTTGTCCCACTTCATCGCTCGTGATGACAAATGTGGCTTTTCCTGGGTATGAGCTCCCATTTCATCGCTCGGAGGAAAGAAACTGGCTCGAAACAAATAAGCATTTGCAAAAGTGAAATACATATATAAAAAAAAATAAAGGAAAATTAACAAATAAGCAGCTGCAAATGTGAAGTATATAACAAGATAAAGAGAAATGTCGCTCACCGATTTCACTGACAGCGGTACTTCTAGGTACGTTGCACGAGCTCTTTACATGGTAGATAACCTGACAGAGACGGCATCTTTGTAACAAAATCCAGACTTCTATCTCTTGCTTTATCGAATTCCTCCTCAAATATCTTAGGAACTGGTGTCCCTAGCCCTTTTCCTGCAACTGTTTTTACGCATGTCAACTTCAATTGCAGCAACATCGGGAACGCAAGAATGTGTCTGCTTATGGCTAATCTCATTACTCACATTTATAGTGACGCTGCCTACATGGGTCTGACTTTCCATATTTATGTACACATTGCCAATAGCCCGAACCACCTTTTCTGATTTTGTTCTGACTGAACTTATAAGCTTCGTAAACCAACAATATTTTTCCTCTCATGATTGCTGAAGCTGGTGAGCAGAGCTGAAGCCGGGTCAGTTTTGGTAAGCCGGCCTGGCCCGAGCATACGCGGTTCAAGGACCCGACGAGTCGGTTTAAAACTTGACCGAATGACCCAGTGACCCATTTCGCTCTGTTAGCGAGATTGAGGTCGAAATCGCAATTGAGAATTTTAACTCACCAGTTCCCAACCGAACAGACAATTTACCCGCCGAGTTAACTAAAAAGGAACTAAAGAGGTGTATATATATATATATAACTAAGCATCAGATTCAGCGCCTTGGAAGAGTTAGAGGATGAAGAAGACATCGATAGCAGAAATAA
>JAGDQP010056537.1:1042-12921 GCA_022664845.1 Lepisma saccharinum
TTTTGAAATTTTGTTCACCTTAAACATGCTTTATTTGTTCAATTTGATATACCGTTTTAACCTGTATAGACTGATATACTTGAATTAAGTTAAAATCACACACACAAACATTCGGATCACGGTGGCTCAGTTGGTAGAGCGCTCACCTCTGGTGCTAGGGGTCGTCGGATCGATCGCTGCTCATGCCATGTGGGCTTTGTGGGTTTTCTCGGGGTGCTCCCGTTTCCTCCCACTTTCTTCATTCCACCAATTCATCCCATCATCATTCAAATGGCCTGAGTCATAGTTGCTTAAAGGCTTTAAAATAAATTCAAATTCAATTCATGCCCTAGGCGACTAAGGCACGTCCGCTCGATCTGGAAGGATGCGGCCACTGCTCAAGTTGATGGAATCATCCCGGTGTTGCTTGAGGACAAAACCTGGAAAAACTCTTTAAGGTTGGCACAGTGTGCGAATTAAGGTATTTTTACAGTGTGATGGTAGGTTGTTGATAAGAAAATACATGATAAATCGAATATTATACATTATACGTATGACCACATGCAGACTCCCAGGACATTTCCCCCATCCCCCTGTTAATTCGCACACTGGGTTGCCGTAAGTTTGGCGTATCTGACTTCTGTGAATTCGAGTATGCTTTACAGTCTTAGGGCAGTCGTAGAATTTGGGTTCAGCTTCATTTACTATAGGTTTTGTGAATGCCTACCAAAGATTATATTTATTACTAATAATTGTTTTCCTGCATTTTTAGTGACCATGAGCTAGCGGGCGTTAGGTAAGGCCAGGTTCGCACAAACAGATAGAAATGTATTTGAAAGAAAGAAACGAAAGTATTAATATACATAACCAAACCTGACCTGACCTAATCTACCGTAACCCTGTAAGATAATATACATAAAATGAAAGAAGGCAATTATTAATGATAAACATGAAGAGATAGAAATGTATTTTGAAAGAAAAAAGAAAAAAAATCTTGCTACCACTGCGATTAGAACCCGGGCCCTTTCACTCAACAAGCTACCTACCCATGATGTTCGCAATTGCTAGTGAAAGAGATTTATCCAATAAAGGGAGAAAAACACAAGAGATAGAGATAGAGAGAGAGAGAGACATTGGGAACAGGGAGAAAGACGCAGACTGCATACCAATTAATCGTTAAAATTTCATTTATATCTATGTCTTCCGCTATTTTTCTTTCCCTCTTTCCTTCTTTTCTCTTCTTTTTCGCTCTTTCTCCGTCTTCTTTCATGCTTTCTCCGTGTGTGCTTGATCAAGTTTTTTTATACTGCATAATCACGATTCCTGCATTGTGCGCATATTATTATCTTCCTTTTCTTTTCATTAATTCCTATATCTTGGAACTTAATGTGAATGGAATTTCTGCCAATATATCTCGTGGTTCTCTAAGTGATTCCTAACTACTCATTCTTCTTTTTCCAAATGAAGGAATATCCTGGAACGCCATGTTTTAACCCATGGTTTTACTGTCATGGTGATTGCCTAACTATTAGGCGTACAGTGAAACAATTCTCCAGGAGGAAAGAACTATTATTTCTTATAACTCCAATCTCCATGTACTTTTGGCGTTGTGTGTACTATCATGTGATAAGAAAGGAGTTGTGAAGACATTTGACTCACCATTTTGTCTGTTAATGCGAGTTGGTGAGCAACTCATACCATCTTCGTTCGCCAAGCATTTCTTTGGGTACTAACAAGTCCCATGACGTGAACGTATGGAATAGACATCAGGTGTCTTCCCCGGTCGGTTCAATTAAGCCATAGCAAGAAGAGTTAAGGGGTCTGCTACCAGTCAGTTAGTGACAGAAGCCTTTTGGTGCGACAGTCCAGGTTTGCCGGTCCTTTCCCGGTTTCGCGGCCATATATATTTTTCTGTTAGAGTTTAAATTGGGAACGTTGAAACCGGTGGTAACTTCGTAACAGTTCGTTCTAGGTGAAAATTGATAATAATGACTCATTACAACTTTTAAAAACACTAAATCATTTGTTTCTTAGACTATTTCCAGTGAATAGAGAACGGTCACGTTTCTATGTCTCGATGTTTGCAGCTGCACTACACAGCCTTAACGTTATACACTGTGGCAAAATACACTTTATATTTAAGCTTATAAAATTTCTTACAACTTTTATTCGAATATTTTTCTTTACATATTTTGGTTTTGCTGATACGTACGAGGTAAAGAATCAAATATACTTCCCAACACAGATTACAATTTTCTTATTGTATCCTAAAATTACGCAAAAATGGCTACTCGTGGAGAAAAAGTAGTGTTGTTGCCCATAATATTAAAAATGCAATGAAAAGAAAATCCTTTTACGTTCATTCTTTTAGGAATTATGCGTCATAAACTAAGTGCACATGGGAAATACAAAATGGCGGACTATTTTTTTTTTCAAAATTGTTGAAACCCTGCATTTTTTTTTTTATTTCTTCAGGTTAACAGGAGCAATTTGTAGAACATATTACAATAGGTTTCATCTATTTTAAATTTAAATGTGTAGGTTTGATCCAATTTTGTGGTAATTGTACTGTACTATTGTGCTTCACCTACGTTGAAATTCAGTGTAATCGGAAATAAAGTTAAGATCATAAAACATTCATACATAACCTTTCCTTGAATATTAGTTTTCCTAAGATGGACACATATTTTATCATTTGTCCAATCAAAAGTTAAGGACAATCATAGATATCATAGAGAAATGAATAACTGAAGGAATAATGTTAACAAGATTTGTCATTTATTGAACATTAGGACATCAGTTTTATTATGAAATATGTCTCTAACTTTCTATTTGCTATGTAGAATACTCAACTTTGTAGTTTCTTGTATACAAGATGACATTTTGATAAATAACCATATTTTCTTTATTCCACCTTTGAATTTCCGCTTCAGTTGGGCTCAGGTGCTTGGCAAATTCTCAACGCTAGAAGAAGAGAAAAGAGAAGCATACATCAGTTTCCCAGAATATTTTCCCTAAAGCATTGCAGATTCACAAAGCTACATAACATGACGCCACACTTTACTGCACACGTGCTCGTAACTCACTGAATCTAACCTTGTTGTAGAAAATGGCACGGAGACAAATACAAAACGACATGAAGAGGAGTTTGGCTTCATGAAATGTTAATATGTCAAACTTTTATATACAGCATAGAATACATTTAAGTTGTTTTAGTATTGATTTTAACAAGTACAGTTATCTCAAATCAATTAACAGACTAAGAGTTCTCAGGTATGCAAATTTATAGAAAGATATGAAATCAAGATTTAATTTTCACGAAGCAATTGTATAGACCTCACGGTAAGTCCAAAACTTCTCAAGGTCTCTTCTAGTTTTGCCCTTACCGTGTCCGTTGGTGGTTAACCACCATTGCTTAACAGGAAATGATCATGTTTACAGAAGGGGCCAGGACAAGAATTTTAAGTTCAATTGTTAGACAGGCTGATAATGTACTGAAATGCGTGCAGTTTAAGAAACTTCCCAAAGAAAGGTTGCAGCGATAAGTCAAACATTTTAGTTAGTAGGCCTACTGACAAGTAACACTATTTCAAGTGAACACTCAGATCTAGAAGAGATATACATATTTAAAATCAGCATAAGAAACTGAGTTTGTGTGTAAAATATTATGTGCCATTGGCGAGTGCTTACAGAGAAATTGGCGGAAAAATTTTGAATAGTTTTTGGTACGCTATTTATGAACATTTGGAACTAGTTTACACTCTGTATGGCGCACTACGGTGACAGATAGTCAAATGACATTGATAGCTGCACATCGCTGTACTCACTAGAATTGGGTAGAATCCGTAGAATGGCACACGAATACTAAGAAGCAATCATACTGATGGGTCAGAAAAAAGTTATTTTTTTCTTGCGTCATGATTAGGATGTCAAAATATGTGGGCATGCAAACTTTGTCAACCTCAACGCAATTGGTTTGGGAGATACTGATGATACAATAGTCATATTTATGGTTGTGGAGAGTGATATAAAAGTGTTGAAATATCATATTTATAAATTGCTGACAGAAATAGAAAGCAAATGCATAGTAATGGGCACTGGGTGGAAGGCGCTACCTTGTGGAAGGTATATCCTTCATGGCCGCCTTCTTAAAGTCCGCCATATTGAATCTCAATTTTCTTAAATGGGAAAGGGTTCGTGTAATGTCATTCTGGACTATAATATTTGCGGAAAATACATTTCTGAAATCAGTTTGGCCGTAAATGTAATATTGTGAGAGATATGTGACGCTAGCACACATATTTTGACATCCTAATCATGAAGCAAGAAAAAAAAATCGTAACTCTTTTCTGCCTCATCAGTGTGTTTGCTTTTTAGTATTCGTGTGCCATTTTACGGATTCTACCCAATTCTACACTTGTACCAGTATGGGTCTCTGATGACTGTGAGTATAGCGATGTACAACTATCAGTATCATTTGACTGTCTGTCACCGTAGTGCGCGGTATTGAGTGTAAAGTAGCGACAGATATTCACAAGTAGCGCACCAAAAACAATGTTATTCAAAATTTTCTCGCCTATTGCTCGTCAACCATTGACTAATGGCACCTAATATTTTACACACAAAGTCAATTTCTTTTATGCTGATTTTAAGTAGTGTTACATGTGAGAGTAAAAGTCGACCGAGGTAGTCGTGTGATCTGTGGCGTTACGTCCAAAGTCGCACATTCGATTCCTGTCTGTGACATAGATGCTTGTAGATCTTTTTGAGTAGCATTGCACTCATATAATCGAGATGAGCGAAAGTAAAAAATGCTGAAATGGAACATATAAAATAAAGTTTAGTAAAAATTTACTGGCAGTAGAGGTGAAAAACTTTAGTGAAAATTCGAGTGCGATATGTTTAGTTTCACAGAAGAATACAAAATACGAAAATCTTACGGCGCCAACAGATTGAAAATGGCTACTAAATCGAGTTGGCTGATTACAAATCTGAAGTCAGTTTCTCTATATAATATTATTTAAGCACTAGCTTACGTTACAGATGGACGAACAAAACGAAATGTAAATACTTTACCAATAATTTTAATGACCGCTAAAATTAATGAAACTTCTTAGAAAATGGAGTAAAATCTAAAACATAGACAAAATTGTGAGGCTTAGAAGCTAAAGGATGCAAGTGACGTTGACACAGAATGTTCATCCTTACCATTTAACACGTAAGGTAATGACACAAACACTGATACGTTGTACAAAACACATTTAACTATATATAGTAAGTTTTTTTGTAGAAAATACCAATATTTTGTGTCACATATATTTTGTGTCATGGTTCATGAATAATTAAAAAAGTACTTTTTTTTTATCTTTTAATGGCATTTGCGTTCATTTTCTTCTAAGCCTCTAAATTATTAAGAAACCATCGCTGAGTCTAACCCGCAATTGAATAAATTCGTTGAGTATTTGCATTCGTCTGATATCTGTCGTCGCATTTGCAGTGAAGCTTCGTTGGATGAATACCCTGAATCCTGAAGTTTCTCAGACAACAAACAGTGATACGCCTACATCAGATTACCGGTTCTTGTCAGACGAAGAAAATAATCAGTACAGTAACATGCAAGCGACTTTTCTCTCGCGAATATGCAAGCGACATTTGTCTTTCATCTGCGTGAAGGTGAATCTGCGTATTGTTTATTTTGAGTGTCGCTGGATTGAATTGAATTGAATTGAATGAACCTTTATTGTAAGGCGAAGTTCAGCATACCCTGCTCTTCCACATAACCCAAATACAAGAAAAAAATAGAATACAATAAAATAGAGAAAATATAGAATACAATACAAAAATATAGCATACACCGAGAATAGCATATTACGTAGTGTACAGACAAAGTAGTGAAAGGTCATAATAGAATTATGTAGTTAGTTATACTCGATATTACACGAGCTCTAAAAAAAAAGAGAAACAGAAAACGCCCATTCATAACAGAATTATGTAGTTAATTACACAAGCTTGAGAATAATAATAATAAAAAAAAGTCCGAAAACGCCCAAACATATAATACAGATCCTTTTACTGTTATAGAACATATGGTTGTATATACAACTACCCAGATCATAGAAGAAAACAGATAATTATACTTATTAAAAAGATAAAAAGGAAAATGAAGAAAAAGAGAGGTTTCGTACCATTTTAAGTAGAGTTATAAGTACTGTTTGTTAATTTTTGCTTCTGGAGCAAATACTTCGTTAATTCTGACTTAAATTTATTGCACGCATTGCACTGAGCTATTTTTTGGGCAAAGAGTTCCACGCTCTCCTAGTAGAAGATAAAGTTTTATAGCACCTATAAATGCCTATTTTGAGTTTAAGCGCCTATTTTTAGAAAATGGCCTATTTTGTGCTTATTTACGTAAAAACAAAACAATTCTTTCAAAGTCATGATGGATACCGTAATTACTCGAACCGTGGACCGGAGGTTGAAAACCATTGAAAAAAAAAATAGGGCGCTGTTTATCCCAGCTATTCTGCAAAATTTTTAAATGAGACATTCTGTATCCTCTAAGGAAAGTTGAGGGGTGAAAGAGACATTTTCTACTTAATACCAACAGAATCTTTGAGGAGCTGATCATCAACTCCTAAGCAAAGATTCAAGGTAGAAAATACTTGCTGCAGGGGTTATCATTTTCATAACAAGAAATGTTAACAATAACTCTGATTTAAGGTTGAATCCAAGTAAGTTTTCCGGCCCTTTTAATTTTTCGTCAATTATTCAAATTTGAGTGCCGTTAAACAGAAAATAACTTTCTGTAACAGAAAATAAATTTATATGGATGGTATATAAATTTCAAATACCATCTATACGTAATTTATTACGGCAGGCCGAGAAAACTGAGTGAATCAGCGTCAGTAACCTAGAGTACTCCTGGATTGTGTTTTTGCTGTGGAGTGCTAGGTTCAACAGCTAATTGGGCATCAATTAATAATGTATACTATTCTGGAGAAGGTAAAAATGTTTTTAATTCATTCGACAGGCATCAGTCAACGGGACACACAGGAGGAATATCACGAGCGACATCCAGATCAACGCAAGCCAAACCATTCTACTATTAGTTGTTTACTGAAACGTTTTAAGGTCACAGGCAGTATTCAAGACAAACCGCGTTATGGTCCGCTAGCTACAGCAACAGGCAAGTCAAAATCAACTGATATAATAGCGAAGTTGTGCGTTAGCCAACACATGTTTACATTTGAACGGGAAGGTGAATAGACATAATGCTGTGTGTTGGGCAGATGAAAATCCCCATTTAGCAGTAGGTTCACATCATCAGATTGACTCCATTTTAAACGTGTGGTATGCGATACAAGGGAATAATCTTGTTGGTCCCGTATTTCTGAATGACAGGCTGAATGCGAACCAGTACAAACACCAGCTCGAGGTTACACTGTTGCCATATTTAAATAATCTGCCCCTGGAAAGCATACGTGTTTCTTCTTTCAACAGGATGGGGCACCTATAAATTTCGGACAGACAGTGCGTCAGTTGCTATATGAGGTTAATTCTAGGCGTTGGATTGGTAGATGGGGCCCAGTGGAATAGCCACCTTGATCACCAGACCTCACGCCACTGGAATTTTGCCTCAGTGGACACCTCAAGGCTACATTACACACCAACACACCTCGAACATTCATTTTGGCAGCCCACCTTTCACCCCTGCTGCCTCTTAGCATTCTTTGCACAAGCCAAGTAGTGTACTTTCAAGGTCGTGCATCACGATCAGATTTGATCTCCTTGCCTTGGGGCAGGCATATTCCTAGAGATTCTTGGATTGTCGGAGTTCTGGCATTCCAAG
This sequence comes from Lepisma saccharinum, assembly GCA_022664845.1. Lineage (NCBI taxonomy): Eukaryota > Metazoa > Arthropoda > Insecta > Zygentoma > Lepismatidae > Lepisma > Lepisma saccharinum. The sequence goes on from JAGDQP010056537.1 coordinate 8,871, forward strand.
CAGCTCCTGTGTTCCCTTTGTCTGAGACATCAGGTGTTGCGGGACGGACTTTTGACCAGACATACAGAATGTTCTTCTGCTCTTGGTTCCTATTTTGGAACTTATATGCATTGGGGGAGTTCCTAACCACTATATTCAATTTGTATTAGAAAAATCATACAAAATACAAACATATAAACAGCACAAGAAAACACAGAACAACACAAACATAGGCTTGTTATAGGCTTCTTCTTCTGTCTCTCTGTAATGAGATAAAATGATGTTAATTGTTGAAGTTCTAGTAGCTGTTGTGTGCCTCCTCGTCACTAACTCCATCTTATCACAGGGATTTTTTAATGGTGTCTTCTGTTCTTTTCTCTCTATCATGTCTACCATTCATTCCTGGACTGGCGGGGAGAAGAAGGCTGGGTCAATATCACAACCGTAGACACGATGTTGGTCCACAAAGTTCGTGTGCATATATGTCCAATCTTCTTTTCCTCCTCTTCTCCCTCAAGGCATTCCGCTCACTGCACTCGATCACTCACTTACACTCACTCACGCATGGGATTATATTACATATGGGTGTTCGTTGCGGTTTCCGCAACGTCAACCAATAGATCATTTCTTTATAATTGCACTAGTCGTTAATAGATTGCTTTCCCGGTTCTCTCCACCACCTCGAACACTAATGGAACTGCAGAAGAACCTGTGGAGAAAGAACACCTGCAATGTTAAGGAATGTGCGCTGAAGTTTCCTACGCCTTGTTCGGATATGTCGTCTACAGGATATCAGCCAAGTAGAACAATTTCTACATTAGTGTACGTTCGGAACACATCATTGGACATAGCGGTTAGAGTGGTAAGTTCTTCAGTTTGTACTTGCTATAATGTCTGTTGTATCAAGTTTTATTTCATTGCGTTTCGTTTCATTTGAGAGTATTTTCAAACACATTGGAGTTTTAAAAGCCTTAATTTTTGTTTTACGCGTGTGGTTTCAAACATATGAAATTAAAAACTAATTACGTTACATTTGGCAAAATTGATATAAAAAACACAATATCGCTTCGTCTCATAGTTTTCACTACATTTTCTTCGCCTTCCATTCAACTTTTGGACATCCCCTCATGTACGCTAGAAACTTTGGTAGTAGGCCAAGAACATGTTACACCAGAAGCACGTACACCAGGAGCACGGATATTGGACTTTCTGAGGTTTGAAACTTGTAATTGCCCAACGGCTGCGATGATCGCAATGTTTTCTTGTGATTTTTTAGAACTAAGTTATGTTTCCAACTAAACAATAATTGAACCGACTCTATATTAGAAATTTTCAAGCTGAGCCCCTCACACTTATTTCCGGTACGCCACTTGTTCCCAATTATCCATGTTAACTTTTATTATTCAAATTTTGGTTTCAGTTTTCTACACCTAGTAGTTTTTGAGTTATTTCCAATGGACAACGTTGCTGACGTAATATTGTTCCTGTAATACTACTGTTCCTGTTACCTCTAAACGTTGTTTTGTTTCCAATGCTCATTCCAAAAATGCAACAGTTACCCCAGTTTCAATTTGAAATTTTCAACTTGACCCTCCCTATCACGTATTTCCGATACGCCACTGATTTCCCAAATATAATAGTTGAATCTTCCATATGAATGTCTATCACAAAATGGTTTGGTATACTGCTCTACACAGCTCCATAATGAAATTTCCCTGATGTTCCGGATTTTGAATCACCCTGTATATCTTAAAGTTGGAAAAGGAGTCAGGCAAGGCGATTCAATTTCTCCAAAACTATTTTCAGTGATCCTGATGAGATTGTTCGAAAATTTAAACTATGATGAAGTTGAAAAAATTCAATGGCAAATACCTTCATCACCTACAATTCGCTGACGATATAATCCTCTTTGCTTTAAGTGAAGAGGAACTACAAACCAGAATGGAAAAACTGAGTAATGAGAGTTCAAAAATAGGACTTAAAATGAATTTAAGTAAACCAAAAGTAATGTACAAACAATATGCTGCAAAGAAGGAAATAAAGATTCACGGAGAGATAATAGGTATAGTTTGAAGATTATGTTTACCTAGGGCAGCTTAAACCATCGAATGCCAAGATGACGGATGAAATAAATAGATGAAAAATTGCGTGGCGCTCGTTTGGAAGACTAAACTTTGCTTTCAAAAGCAAAACTACCAATGTGTCACAAACGTAAATTTTATAATCAATGTGTCTTACCTGTAATGATATACGTCTGCGAAGCTTGGACCTTGGATGTGCAAACGACTCAAAGATTAAGTCACACAGAGAGCAATGGATAAAATCAAGCGATTTTCAGGATCTACATGGATGAGGATTACAGCAAACCGACATATGTGGAAAGAAAAGGGGAGGCCTTCATCCAGCAGTGTATAGAAAAATGCTGATATATACCGGTATATGGATAAAGGAAAGGAAAAGGGATGCAAGTCCACACCCATTAGAGATATTAATACAAAACTTTTCAAGGCTTAATCATTTCAAAATTCAAATACACTATTAAAGTATCCTATATGTACAGGATTTGAAACTCGACTCCACTGGAAAAACTATGTGAATTCCTCGTTTGACTTGGAAAAGATCGTAATTCGTGTGTGATATCAAATCACCATATATAGATATCAGATATTTTTAACAGATTAAATCCATATTGCTGGCCAATTTTCAGTAAACTTTGCACGTTCGTATATAATTGAAGGTATTTTTTTTAAGTAAGTACAGGTTTTTTCTTAGGGTCGGTAAGAGAAGACTAAGCTTTATAAACACTGCAACACAGTGTGTATGTATTTAAAGGTCAGCCCGTAACCAGGTAGACTTTGCTTAATAAAATCTGAACATTCAGTTACACAGTTGACCAGTTGAGCGACATGCGTTCTGTACTCCATAAGCGAAACCCCGCTGAAGCTCTCGGATCACTGGCTGCTCTAGATCGGCTGCCAACAAGGTGATTTATAATGTCTGCTTAGTAGTAGTTGGACAGTACCTTCTATCATGTCGGTTAAGAGTTACAAACATTGTTGAAATATTAAGTATTTAAATAACTTCTAGCATCTCGTGCCGTACACATATCATTAACAAAAGTTAAAACTTCGGAATTATTCAGTAATTTACGCGTGTAAGCACTTTGTCCTGTACTAATTTACTCTGTAAATTCTTCCTTTTACTTAAAAAGAATACAAGTTCATAGTTGTTTACCACAAAATATATATAACACAATAAAAGCAAAAGAAAAGTACAAACAATATTCTATCAAAAGTAATAACTAGGCTTCGGATTCTTAGACTTGATCCTATTTTATTCCTGGGTAGTTAATGGAGAAAGTTCGTTCTTTCTTTACATTTTAAGCTGCTTTGGGCCAAAGGATAATAGTTTTATAGAACCTAAAATGGCCTAATTTGGAGGTCAGGACCTAAAATGTCCTAATGCGGGTGTTAGGACCTCAAATATCCTGAATTAGCTCTTTGAATCTATACTTAAAATAAAAGGTAAATAGAAAGGCTTAGCAAAAATATATTGAAAAGCTACTAAAAAACCGGCCGGCGAGTGCATGTTGTGGCAGCACATCGCCATTAATAATGTAATTGTTGCTGGCTCTCTGTAGTCTGAATTTCTCTATCTCTTTCTTATTTCCAGTACTCTACATCTCCACTTGCCTCACGATAGTGTATCAGCACCTAAAATTTTGCCTTTACAAAGGATCGAATTCGGGACCATGAAAACATTATCGTCTGTACTATCTCAAGGTCTATTAATTATTGAGATTTCTACTTAATTTTCAACTTGATTTTGGATTCGATTCGATTTCCAGTAGGGGCATTCATTTTTTGCTTTTCATCAAGAATGATGAAGCTATTGCAGAGCTACTTAAATTAAAAGATTGCGAACTACGGGCAATAAAACAAGGAATAACAGCGACCGATAGGACTAGGGATGTGCTGACCATACACTTCAAATGACCATTTAAGAGAATTTTGACAAACGATATCTATCTATTTACCTATCTATCTATCTATCTATTTATCTATCTATCTAT
>JAGDQP010056539.1:0-10194 GCA_022664845.1 Lepisma saccharinum
TGACCTAAATCGGATCATTCTAACTATGGTAAGTCAAGCCTTCAATGCCATGCAAAAATAATGGATTACTTTTTACTACACCAGATATAATAGAAATTTAGATCTGTTGTATGAATTTTTGCGAGCTACTTGCTCATTTGTTAAGTATTTTGTACTTGTCGATTCAGATCTCTTTTTATTGCATAAAATTTCCAGTTGAACTCCTTACATTTCTTTTCACTCATCACATGTCAAAATAGCTTTATTAACATTCCATAGCATTTTGGAAGAGAACTATAGTAGGTATCCGCAGGCAGTCAGGCAGCGTGATGAATGTGTGAGTGCGTATGAGTGAATGTGACTACTACTACTGCAATAATGTGTGGGGCTTCTCGTGGGTTCCGGTCATAATGTTCCTGAACTCTTATAAAAAGAGTTTCGTGGTAAGTTACTGTGGATCGTATTAATTTTGTTTTGTATTTTTTTTTAATAATTCGAAATTCTGTGCTTGCTGCGTGCATCCGAAGGATGACCAAGGCGAAGGGGGAAAAGAGCATTATGGTGAGTCTACATTAGGCCAAAGTTCTATTCGTGTACATATTGATGAGGACTATCTTAAAACGGCGAAATCAGCGGTCATTTCTTTGCTACTCTGAACTTTCAAAACAGAAAACGAAACAAAGAGAATATATACGTGTCAATTACTTACTACATAAACTAGTATATTTGTTGGCAAAATGCATTACAGAACGTTTAAACATACACCTAAAAGTATCTAAAAGACCAAAAATTATTTACATGCTATCACATCTAGTTTGCCATGTTTTTGAAGTGGCTAAGAAGACCGATATTGTTATTGACCAAAAAGTAAATATTGCAATTCCTTGTATGATTTCTATACACGCCTTTACTCTGAAAACCTCGGTAAGTTGTTACTAGTGCTAATACCTCTGCCCTGGCTCGAGTCCCGATCATGCCGTACATTCTTCGTGGAAGTCCATCCACTAGAGCTTGAATAAACGTGCTCGGATTTATTATGATCTTCTCATCCATTACTTCTTTGAAGAGCATAGCCTAACTGGCAGAGACAGCAAATTGGTAATGTGATTCAGGATAAGATTTCACGCTCGTCATTATGGCAGTATATTTTACTATTCATCTGCGAGCTACAGGAAGGGATAGACTGCTACGAAAAGTTTTTCATTTCTTCGTAAATGTCGCATATACAGGCAAGGTTTTTCACAAAACCGGACGATAACTTATTGTTCTGGAAAATATTTTCACACGGAAAGTGAGGAAGGAGAACTAGACTCAAGCTGTTTCTAATTCTCACTGTTCGACGTAACGCTATATGTAATTTCAGATCAAAAAATATTTATTCTTGAATATTGTAAAAATATGGCCTTTGACCATTTTGAATAAATAAAACACTGCTTTCTGACAAGGCTCATCTTGCTACAGTCACAAAAGAATTATAGCGTTACAAGAATACCGTTCCTATTTATTCTAACAGGAAGACCGTTCCGGTTCTAATATTTCTAACCGCAACGCCATTCCGGTCCGTCCCTGCTCACTTTAAACACTAGTTATCACTGTTCACAGCGTTGCCAGATACTGAGAAATAAAATTAGTTTGATTGTCTTTGTGGGATTTCCTTGAAATTCTGTGTTGATAAACTTCAAAATGGGCTAACGATGTTAAACATAGGCTTATTAAAAGTGTCATTATACATGTTGACAAAACATGTGCATGTATTTTTTCAAGCACATTACAGGAAAAGCATGAAACAATACAGGAATAGTATATATTGTGAACTATATGTTGTTGTTGTTATATATATAACTGATGGAATTATTTACAAAATTACCTCCCGACGTTAAAAGTCTTGCCAATATGAAAGAAAATATGAACAGAATTAGAAGTGATATTGCAAATGGATTAAGACAGCACATGTAAATCAGTTCTGCTGTTGTAGATGTTTTTTTTTGTGTGTGTGTGTGTTTAAATCTATTGTAGTGCACTATGCCAAACAATATAATAATCTCTGAAGCTAGTAATTATGCGAGTATATTCTCTTTGTCTTGTTTTCTGTTTTCAAAGTGTAGAATAGGAAAGAAACAATTGATTATTTCGTCGTTCTGAGACAGTCCTCGCCAACATGTGCACACAGAAATTTGACCTAATGCAGACTCAGCCTTACAGAGTACAGAAACATGATTTTTAGCATTTTTATATAATTTGTGTGACAAAGCTCAAGCCTCTCACCTTTAGGTGAGAAACGGCCATATAGTATCGAGAAAATATTTACAGTATAAATTGAATCGTGAATTTCCAAAACGTTGTAAGTGCCAAAGACATAATGTTACAGAAATCTTAGGTCTATGGAAAGAAAATATATTTATAACCTAAGACAAATACATTTAAACTTTCGCGTTTCCACCACTAGGGTCAACGGTAGGCAGACGATGTGCTGAGGTATTGTGAAACATGGAATTTACGTCTTTTTGTAATAAAATGGATTTTTCAAATAATGGCATTTACAACGTTTTGGAAATGCACAATTCAATTGTGATAATAGCCTGCCTTCCGTGTCTCATGAGGATCTTCTGGCAGGTAAAAATTGTGTAATTGTATTGTAGACACGAAAATGTTGCTTGTTTCCTTATTTATAATCCAAATATGAGAGAGAAGTATTCTCACATGCAAGTAATGTTTACAACAATATGTCGATTAAAATTTAAAAAATCAACAAGAACGATTGCTTTAAAAAGATCACGATTTTTATTTACCCTGATCAATAGGATGAATAGAAAATAGTGAAATTTTTACATTTTGAAACAAGATATAGAATTATAACATCACTAACTTGGGAAACTATAGATCTTTGACTACATTTTGCACATTACGAGCAACTGATACTAGCAACATTTTTTGTTTACTTTTTGTATGTTGTGAGTCTAAATATTCGCTTTTAGTATCTTGTGGGTACCCATCATTTCAGATTTCAGATGATAGCTTTTGCAATGTAACAGATGTTGCTCTCAATGACAATATACGAGAAGATTTTATGGCACTGTTGAATTCCTTACGGTTTAGATGTTTTAGACACAGGTTCGTTATGGAAGGGTAGGAGTCTTTTATCGCAAAACAAGATGTTGATAAAGCGATGCTATTGATGTATTTTTCTTTTGATTACCCAAGTGTTTCATTGAAAGAAATCGATCCCGGGGGGTTAGTATTCTTAATCTCTCCGTTGGTGTATGACACTATAGATCATAAATGTCACTATCTCTTCTGAACTTTTAAGTCATATCTTTCTTGCTCTAGGTCTCGGGCTAATAATACTCCCGGTGTAGCCGGAAAATCTTACCCCACCATGTTTTTTACCCCACATGTCAAATTTCACTAGGAAAATTTAACCTCCCGATATAATTTCCCTAGGAATATATTACTACACCTAAAAACATAGGGAAAAAATTGAACCCTTCTTGTCGGTTTTTATAATTTACAAAGGAACAAGATGTGTAGTTATTATTTGTAATTGGCATTATTCAAGGATTTGAGTGACGACAAGGGGTAAAATTTCCCTAGGAAAATATTACCCACCCCGTCATCATCCAAATCCTTGAATAATGTTAATTACTAAGAGTAACTGTCGAAAATCACATCTTCTACCTTTGTAAATTATAAAAACCGACAAGAAGGGTTGAATTTTTTCCCCTATATACCCTAGATGGGGTAATATATTCCTAAGGAAATTATACCGGCAGGTTAAATTTTCCTAGTGAAATTTGACATGTGGAATAAAAGATATGGTGGGGTGAGATATTCCTTCTACACGGGTCGCCCTCTGAAAGAAACATTGGATCACCCTTCCTGAGATACATACTAAAGTTTCTGTCAATGCAGAAAAGGTCTCATACCTCTGACGATTTCTTGCTGTGGTAGCTCTAAACTGTATAAGAATATTGGGAATTCCTGCTGTACTTGACACTATTTTTTTTATATGTGTGTAATAACTAAATATCTAGATCAGTAATCAGATTACTGAAAAATAATTATGTGTTTAGTTGTGTCATATTTACAAATTTGGTTGGTTCACTGTTGTTCTCAATATCACAAGAAATAGCTCTGAACATCTATGATCCAACCAGTCTATTGCTAAAACATGGTGACGAATTACTTCATTTAGCACAGTAAATTTCATTTTCAGACACACAATTTTAAGATAAAGTAAAATAATAGCTGAGAAAAGCGATATGATTTATTTTAAACTAAAAACGTGTAACAGTTTCACCAATTAACACTACTTGGCTTCATCAGACGCCAACTGAGAAAAAAACTGAAACTCTAACTTTGGGCTTCGTTTTCTTTTCCTTTTCTTTGAGAGGTTTGGACCACTCTTCCAGAGAACACTTCAAATAATCGAACATGTGATTTGGTTTTATGCTAAATATACATGAAATTCAAGAAAAAATTATACTGAATAGATTTATTTGTTTGGTGTTAGCACATAATTTATAAGTTTTATTAGTACAAGTATAATATTATTATTATTTTAATTACTCCATCATACTCACTGGGAATCTTTAGATCAGAAATATAAATACTTCAGTCTACATAACTATTTGTTTGTGCTTTACAAAACTTGTTTCTAGATATGTCTCTATAAACAATTATGCCAATGTTCTGATAACTTGTAAACATACTTCTTGTTTTTTTATGTATGTTGATCGTTTTCTTTCTGCGTTAGTTTCTAGTAAAGGTAAGTACAGAATATACTTGCAATTTTAAATATGCTTCTGGTTCATTCTGTGTAGTAGTATATTGTTTTTTTTAAACACAAGCTCGTAGGCATAAATTCAAATCAATTCTAACTTTAAAACAAATATCCCATTTCATGTTATCTTATTTGAAACATATTCACTTATTTCATTGTAGATGATTTTCCTTCATAGAAATTACAGTTGAAGGTTGGTAAAATGTTACTTTACCGATGTTTGTAATAGTTCTTGAGACGAGTTTTTTTTTATTAAAAAATAGTGTATCGTCTCAAATAATAAAGAAAGGAAACTTATAGATATTCCAAAAATCAGGACATAAAGTAATGATTGAATGTGATTTAAGGTGATAGCTCTAGGTGTACCGCAAGGTCTATCACAGGAATTCTTCTTCTCCAATTCCCATATCTCATCTGAATACCACTTAATAATTAATCCTGATTCATGCATTCTTCTTATAAGAACGTTGAACCGGGGAAGAAAAGGAGAGCCTTTCGAGAAGGGAATTGCTAACAGTTGGAAGCCTAAATTCTCCCTCAAAACATGAAAATCTGCAATGCACATGAAACAAGGCTGCATTTCCTTTGCAAGATACATAAAGATTTCTATTAGAGTAACAAAACCTACGGGTTTATCACCCAGTATGCTTTTTATAATTCCTTTAATGTCATTATCACTTACGTACTTTTCATAGAAAGACCATAAGATTGGATTGTCTGGATCATTTAAGAGATTTCTGAAGTGGCTGATTCCTCTCATTCTGATATTCAAATCCAGAGCGTCTTTTAAGGTTTTAATATCAGAATCATATTTTGGCATTGTTAAAATGCTGAAAATTGAGCCTTGATAAATTGAAACTACAACCAGGGTGAAATAAACCCACGTGAAGAAGATGATACGCATCGAATGAAGATCTGGCTTTGATACAGAGATTTGTAAAAGAATACCAAACACGTTCATAAACATTAAGTTCCCTTGACCTCTTTCATTGTGGACCATTACAACTTCAGTTAACTTGTATGCTCCGACAGTAGCTAAAAATGCTCCCAAAATGGAAGCCCAAACGAAGGAATCGAAAATGGTTAGAAATAATCTCCAATGAGGAATTTGTTGAGCTTTTGGTACAGCAACTATAACAGGGTTAAGAACACAATATTCAGAATATCCTATAGCTTTAAGTAATTTATATAAAACTGTTACACCTACGTAGCCCATATCTGCTTTCTGTGATACAATATCTCCTACAACGCCTGTCCATGTACCATTCTCCAGCTGTTCTCCATAATCTCTCCACTTATTTACGTTAACAACTTTAGATGTGTAATTCACATATTTTGTCAGTTCAACGAACATTTTCGACATATACCCTTTAGGTACGTAGGAATCACCTACTTTCAAGTAGCTGAATACTGGCATAAATTCCGTATGGACGGCAGAAATTTTCAGTTTATGTCCGTGCAAGTTCAACGTCCTCAAAGATGGAAGCTTTATTTGATTTTTAGCCACGGTATCTGACGTCACGTATGTTTTGATATAATTTCGGTAATGTGGATCGTATCTTGCAACTAACACTTTTGATATGGAATCGAAAGAATGTTCATTATCATTGTCGCTATTACTATTTGAAACACATATTAAAATGTATTTTAAAATTCGGCTTCTAATTACTTTTGACCTAATAAAGTTAAATTTCTGCTGAGCTAATTCAGGTGTACACGATAGGTAGACTAGAAGGAAATTAGCTCTGCTGTTCCAATAGAATGCGTGGTCATGTTCTTCAGAAGAGATGGAACTATTAATAGTATCAGAAATTATTACAATAACGTCATTCTCTTTTGGGTACTGTGTATCTTCTATGTTTTTATACTCATCAGGATTGTCTTGATTAATAATTAGTGTGGGTGTGATTGTGTCTTTTCTACGCTGAAAGAGGGAGAGAATCGAATCATTGTTTTTACTTGTGTGGAGGATGGTAATCAGATTTGCTTGAAGAAAGAGGTTACCGCATAAACCATTTATTACATTTGATAATTGTTGAATATAATCTTCTTGATGTTGATTGTACTTCAGGAGTTTTATCGCTTTCTCTGTCCAACAGTTACCAGCTGTAATCGAGAAGACATACGCGAAAAGAAGCTCTGCCTTCATCTTTAGATTATATTGTTTCACATTAGAAATGTAAAACTTTCCTTTGTTTCAGCACATTCTAAAATGATAAAAATATATATTAATTTATAAATATTGATGTTACACAAGAAAGCAACATAATAAAAGATTTAATCTATCGTGTCGATTGAAACCTATTAAAAATTTATTCATACATAATTATTCAAAATCTTAATTATATTATTCTGATTTTTCACTCCATTAAATTCTGCCTCTGCCTGTTTATGATTGCTTTATTGTTTATTATTCTTCATGGGGTTACGTTAAACTGTTATTGGTTCCTTTGTCATTTTTTTTAAATAACGCATGCCCATGAAAATAAAGCAGCATACATAAAATACATATTTTGTAATTAGTAAAGGTAAAGAGAATAAAACAAATAGTTATCTTTGGCCTTTAACAGTTAATAAACTATTCTATAAAATATATATAAATGTTTAAATAGTTAATAAAGATCAAGAAATTAAAATATAATAAATTTAACATATCATTTGATTATACCAATTTGATTTGAAAAGATTAGTACAAATATAAGTTATAAGAAATTATCTAGTGAAGAATTTGATATTGGGAGTTAGGAATTAAAAGTGTTGAATTTAAAGAGATGAGAGAAATAGGACTTGTTGTGGGTTAGTTATAGCTGCACACAGAAAAATCGATCCATTAATTTTAACTAAACAGGTCCAGTTAAGGGTTTTCTGGTACCGTCAACAAAGCATCTTGTACTACGAACTGTGCAAGAGCCAACTTGTATGGTACATGCAGCGAAACACAAATGGTAAAATGGGTTATACTTAACGCAACCAAATATAGAGCAACAGACACTGAACAATATAGTACCAAGAACTGAACGATGTTTGGTTGAACTCCAACAAAACATGTCTGATGCCAGTTACTATGTATTATGCAAACTGTTACTAAACATTAACAGTAACAGGCACCAAATGCGTAATGATTAGAACGTAACTGGGCGGTTATAGTTGCTGCAGTCATACATCCAGTGGAAAGTATATTCACTGAATGTCTTGGAAATTGGCAGCCAGTTTGTTTGAGAAATGTCATCGACTCGAACAGTAAAATAAACTTCATTATGATACTCTTGAGATGTCTCACTTCTGTTAAATCACGAATCACTCTTCTTCATAGCTCTATTCTAACACAGGATCAATTAATAAAATGTTCACGTTTCGAATAATTAGTCTACACAAATGTCTTTACTCCAGAAACTGTTTCCATAACATAAAGTACTAGTAAAATGTCCTACGTTCAACAGAAGAAACGGTGGAACAGGGGTATAGTGTTGGACAACAAGCAAATCTGAAGGTCGTGAGCTCGAACTCCACTCCAGACCTCTCTTTTTTTCGCTCGTCAATACTGTTTTACTATGTGCGTCCAGTAACAGGCACTATAACGTCTGATACACTGCTAACGGAACATATTGTTCCGTTCACTAAATACCTTTAGCTGAATATGTTCAGTTGTCAAGGCGAACGTTCAGCAGGTTAATCTGGAACTATACGTTTGACTGCCTGCAACTGAACGTTCAGTGACTTTTTTTCTGTGTGTGGCTTGGGAGCAAATTCCACAATACTCCAGCTTTATAATTGAATGTCCTTCGATCATACAAGCTTTCATTTGGTGTCGGTATAACCATATAGTTAAAAAGTTGATCTTCTACAACAATACTTATTTCCTTACATCAATTTGACTCCATCCAAGTATGAGTACTCCACAGAAGTCTAGGTGGATCAAATGCCAGGTTTTGAAAGGAACAAGCTTGATGGGCACTGAATCCATACCATTGGTCAAGAAGACAGAAATTATTGCCATAAATTAAGGGAAATGTTCTCATTAAGAGTAAATAGTGGACATAAAAATATGTTTTCTATTTGAATCCTGCAGCTATAGCTATAGCTACCCCTTCCAGTTATATTAACAGGACTCCGCCTTCAACATTTCGCCCGACATCCTTTGTCACTTGATGTGGGAATAGGATTGAATGAAATCCATACGGATTATGCAAACAAACTCCCATGATTAATAGTCTCTGACAGTTAGAAAACTACCAGAATCGTATTTTTTGTTTTACGGAAGATACCATATTACATTTCTGAATCAAACCACCAAAGCACGAGTAATAAACAAAAATTTAGGTGAATTGAATGACAGTTCTTTTTAAAGAAAGAATTCCGATTTCTTCTTTTCTTAACTTCCGAAAGCTAGATGGACACTAAAGCCAGGGAAAGAGTCATGCGAATAACAAAAGTTGTTCATATGTCTTGCCAAGTACAGTAATTCTGAAAGATGTACACATGTTTGCCAACATTGTTATTGTATTGTTAACACAAAAATGTTCTTTGAGAATGTTATTTTCAGTCTTAATCAGAGAAACACGTGCTCACAGGTGACATTTACAGGTATACTATAGACAATAACGTCAAAGGTTTTGCTGCACTACAGTAGAACAGGGATTTGTAGCTCCCGGGCCGTAAATGTTTAGGTGGCGCTCTAGTAGATTTTCTGCAAGTTTTTCAATGTGCCCTCGTAACGTCGTTTTATGTACATTAGGATGGAGGAAAAAGCATTAAAAGTTCAAGATCGGACTATGCTCCAAAGTTGTCCTTTGGGAACAGAAGAAAACTACACAGTTTCATCAAAATAAATTTATATCTTGAGTTCCTCAAAAACATATCTGCGGCATTGGATATTCTCAGGTATTTGCTTTCTTAACTAGAGGATTTGCTGAAGGTCTATCAACATGGTGATAATGATATTTTGTGATTAAGCATACTAAGCTCACAAACTTACGCATTTGTATTATGCTTTTATGCTTCGCCTTCAGAAAGCATTGTTTATACATCATCTTCCACAGATGCAATACCCCATTTTGATATAAACGAGTATTCTATTTGCTGTGGTCAGCCATCTAGAATTAATGTTCCAGATCTAGACTTAAAGCCACAAATAATTGCCTAACATAATGGCTCTTGACATAGCGAGCAGATGGTTGTAGTATGTACTGTTATCCATGTCAAAATTTGGACGTACATGTGCAAAGTCTACATGACATTGAGCTAACAATGTTGTTTCTCATAAACTGTTTCTTCGCCATAGATTGGGAGAACTATACACGAATGATGATATTACATGTCAGAAATGTAGGAACTGGAGACATAAGATTTATTAATTTGGAGAGAATTCCTGGAAGGAAATTGAGTCCTGAATAAGAATGCAATACCGTTTTCCGCACTTGGTGCTAATGAAGCGT
>JAGDQP010056540.1:0-12921 GCA_022664845.1 Lepisma saccharinum
GATCAGAAGGGAGTGATCTATTATGAACTGCTGAAACCTGGCGAAACCGTTAATACCCAACGTTATCGACAACAAATGATCGATTTGCATCAAGCTTTGCGTGAAAAACGACCAGAATATGACCAAAGACAACACAAAGACAATAATGCACCCTGCCACACAGCAAAACCGGTCAAGGAAACGATTGCGACGTTTGTCTGGGAAATTCTTCCACATGTGGCTTACTCACCAGACTTGGCGCCTTCCGATTTTCCCTTTTTTTGCATCCGAGGAACACGCACTTGCTGACAAGCGCTTCACATCTTACGAAAATGGCTTGATGACTGGTTTGCAGCACAAGAGGCACATTTTCTTTTTTTTTTTTTGGTCTGGCATCCACACATTGCCGGAACGATTGCAGAAATGTATCGCTAGCGATGGTCAATACTTCGAATAAAATAGTTCTTAGCATTGTCATCCAATCACTGCGACTTTTCTGTACATAAATTCCGGTTTCAAATTTACGCACCTGGTATTGTTTCGTTCAATTTTCTCATGTGAATGCCATCTGCTGCTAACAACTAGCGATTAGTAAATAATTGGTTGATAGGAAACTATATACGCCGTACTGTGCAGTGCATAAAGCTTTTTAATTAACTTTAATGTTCAAAACTGATGAACTTATGCTGGGAAGAGTGTAGGCATCAAGTACATCCCCATCTATTTCACGGTTGTATATTCCCTGAATGAAAACTAAATTTCCCTATTAAATTGCCAGTCTTTTGATAATGCTCCAATTACGTCCGGATGCTATAATGGATTGCAAGTATGGATCCATCAACTGAATGAGTTCGCTATCCATGTTTTATCTGCTGTATACAGCCTGAAATTGGTGGGAGTAAAAGCCTCGGCTTCTGCACATCGTTGGAATTTTCTGGCATCATCTTTAGAAATTCATGTTGTCGTCAAGTATCTAACTGACACAATATGGCCGTCATATTTTCATGTTGTTCTTACTCTAGATGATGATTAAGAGAGAGAAAAATCGCACTGCATTCTGTATCAGCTGACACTGGCCATGAATTGAACATAAGAGTGGAGACAGAAGAATTGATCAAGAAAATGAAAATCCTGGATGCAATCTTTCTGACAACACTTTTGAACGTCATGCTAGAAAGAGTGACCAATTCAAGTGAGATGCTGCAATCGGAAAGGGGGACATACCTTTTACCATGAAGCTTTCGGAGTCTCTGAATTGATTTGTCCAGGATGTTAGAAACAAATTTAGCGAAATGAATTGAAAGCCAAGAGTTGGTGTCTAGATTTAGGTTATAGTGATGTCAAGAAACAGGAACAAAATAGAAGTATACGTATTGATAGATCAAAACAAGAAAATGTTCTAAGCAATAGTAAAATGTTCAGGGGGGAAACATTCATCCTTGTTCTGGACTCTTTGATTGATCACCTGATAGAACGAGCAGAATCTAATTCATCAATTGAAAAACTGTTTCCCTTCTTTAGTCAATTGAAAACAATTAATTCTCTTGAGCCAAACATGTGACAAACTGACCAGTGCGCTTCGCATAGATTTTGATTATGGTGATCTCTTAAATAATTTTCTGGACTATACTGAAACATCATTTTTGAAATGCGTTTACTAAGAAAAAGGCATTCAAATATGGCCGACTTGTCAGGATTACAACTTTCAGGAAACATTTAGCTATGCAGTCTAAACTCTAAACCAATGACTGGTTGAAAATAAAACGTATATTAGACAAATCTTAGAAAACACAAGGGTCTCAAGTATAACGGTACTAAAAAATAGTTTGTTAATTGTTTAAGGAAATGTCGTTCAAATATGGCAAACGTTTCGAAAACATATCTTTTTTCCGGGGATATGAGACTGTTAATACCTGTTATTTATTTTGGTACGAACTTTCGGCGTCGTATTTTTCGTGCTTTGAACGTTAAAGTCTCCGGGTTCCAAGCATAGACCCGGTTCAAAAAATTGACCGGACTGACCAGGTGACCCATTTTAGCTCTGATACCGTTATCTACTTGCTGTGGCTGGGTTAAAATCTTGGTACGATAAGGATAGAAAGTCGAACAGGTCCGCTAAACGTAGCTGGGGGGCAACCCATAAAATTTACTTTACTTTACACAAATGTATACATGCTTATGTGTAAATGTTAAGTAACCGCGACCCCTTTCATTTTTGTGACCCCTCGTGTAGTTTGTAGCGAGCGATGCGCTTGCCCTTATCAGAATATAATCTTCCAGGAATGTGTCATGTAAGTGATGGAGTAGGCAAATAATTAATTCGTGAAGTTAAAACATGGCACTTTACTTCTGGAAACTACGTTTTGTTTTCCCAGTCTTGGGTAATTATTATCATGAACTGATGTTAACTAGCCACAAATTCAAATAAAATTATCATTTAGCGTGTATGAAATGAAAAGTCACTGAGCATTACAAAAACGTACCTAGAATATCACTGTAAGCCAGTCTTCTCTTCTGCTATTACTAATTTATGCCAAAGATCTTAACAGTTAAATAAACAACGCGAAACACACAGAAACAGAAGCAGTAAGCAAATAGCTCTGACCTCTCGGCTTCTTCCATAAAATTTCCAGTTATTTGCTATGAGCAAGAAATTATACACCAGCCAGAGCTAACTGTTTGTTCATGCTTTTCGTTTTCTGCTGTCTTCAATGTTGCCAGATTTCCTCTCGTTTTCTTTGTTCTTCGATTTCTGTCTCGCAACATATCACATTTGCGGGCACTAATGAACAGAGTTTGCACAAGTTAAATATTGGTCGACATCCATAGGTTCAGTTACTGTAATATACGATGTCTTTTGTTGGGTTGTCTTCTTTATTCATGTCTCTACAAACTTCTCTCAGCTGCACATCTGCCCTTTAGCAATATTCCGTGCTACAAAGACAATCTGGGAGTCTGAGGAAAGAAGGAAGACGTCGTTCGCTCTTAGTAAATTTAATTTTCCTACCGAACAAGAGATGACATTATCTCACATTTTGCAAAATTAAACAATTCATTTGGTCACCCACAAAATACGACTGTCTCTTCCCTTCTGACAAGCACTATTTTTTCTACTAAACACTTTGATTGTCATTCGCCACATTCCTAATAAATAACTACGTTCCTTCTCGTAATTTATTTATTTAATTTTATTATAGCGCAACGGTTGGGGCGATGACCTTATTCTCACTTAAACGGAAGCTACTTTTTTCCATTTGAAAATTAAGTTTCAAATTTTCATTTGAAAATTACTCATTCTTGCGCTACCGTTGGGATATAATTAAATTTACTAGTCGCAAAGAAAACTCTCATTAATATTTACATACATTATTTCTTCAAAATGAAACTAGATCGATTTTGTCGAACCTGCATGTAATAGTTAAAGGAGTAATAATAATAATAATAATAATAATAATAATAATAATAATAATAATAATTCTATTTAACATTATGCATATCGGAGCACACTGCGAGAATCGCACTGGCAGCAACGCATCTAAAAAGTCAAGATCGCAAAAGAAAAGAAAGAAAATGGTGCTTTAAGAGAAAGAACAAAAGACTGGAAAGAGGAGACAGGAGAAAACATAGAACATAGAAGTTGCACTATAAAATAAGTGGCAACGATTGGCATCACTGCCACAATTGTTCCCACTGATATCATCAGAGACATGAATTATAACATCTGTATAACGTAAATACAGAATAAAATCGTCAATGAAGGTATGAAACGTCTCTGAAACAATTCAAAATATGCATCAAAGCATACGCGAAGAATATCACTACTCAAAAGAGTTTGTTTATTCTGATCTAATGTGAGACTCAATTACTCGTGGGTAGTTTGGTTATTAGTCATTTACGCTCCAAGTTCTCAATGAATATAATTAAGTACACGTGAAGTTATTTTATTTCGCTCTTTCTTCCCTTCGTTTTCAATAGTTACTGATTCATGTGAAAAGTTGTAGACAAACAAAGAAACAATGTATTCGTCTCTTCCAGTTCTTCACCAAAAGTCGGAATTCTCCTAAAATAAACTTTGGAATCACACATAAGAAAGTAATCAATTTGTATCGCTTTCTACAATGACTCTACATCATCACAAGCTACCACAACCTGAATTTCATAAACTCCATGGACTAATCCAGGTTTTGCCCAATCAACGAAATTTCTACTGCTGTTGCCTTTTGGAATCTTTCCAGTTCTTGAAAAAAGCAATTCTACCACAAAGTAGAGATATTCACAAAGACTAACAAGGTGGCATTATTTTAAAAATTAAAGTTTTTGAGCTACCTGCTTCTCCAATATCGGAAGGGACAGGTGTTTTGATGATGGATAGCATGGGTGTTGTTCCCGGAGACAGGTTAATGACCCTAAGGACAATGGGAAACTTGAAGCGATTGTAGTTTCTAATCGCCTTCAATCAGATTGAGATGATGTCCTTAGTACGTGTCCTATAGTTTGAAGCACGGTTTTGAGCCACTTGTGTCCCATTGTATATCGAATCCAGCACCTGTTCATTAAAAGTCAGTAAACGCTATAACATCCCAAATATTCTATGACCTTTTATTATTCTTGGAGAGTCACTTACAATAATAAGTGGAGGTTGGAGTTATAAAAAAAATAATAGTTCTTTCCTCCAGGAGAATTGATTCACTGTACGCCTAATAGTTAGACAACCAGCATGATAGTACAATTATGCGCGAAAACATGATATGCCGTGAAATTTCTCCATGGCATTCCATGTTACCGCGCATATTTGTACTGTCATGTTGGTTACTTCGCTATTAGGAGTACAGTGAAACAATTTTCCTGGGGAAAGAACTATTATTTCTTATAATTCCAATATACATTTACTGTTGTAAGTGACTGTACAGTATATAGTAGTAGAGAAAAGTCTGAAAGCTATTATCATGCAAATATCTTAAGGTTCTTACATAGACTGTGATGATTTCAAGGACATCTCACAAAAAATATGCATTTAAAAGAAGTGAACTGATTATCTTTTTTAATGTTTCGTAACAATGAAAACTATTGAAACTCACAACTCAAATAGATATAAAATAAAACAGTTTCTGGACATGAACTAGAGAGCTGATTGCTGTGAAATAGAACTACTTGGGGCCATGAACTAGGGAGCGCAGCCAAGATGGGGAATACAGAAGAAAAGAGAGGAGAAAAATGAAATGGGTTTAAAAAAAAATTAAAGGCAGTCTTTTGAGATTTATCTCAAACCCATACCATTCTGTGTCAATCAAAAAATAATTCTATATCTTATCGAGCAGAAAATAAATCAAAATAAAACTAAAATACATAGTATTAAACCTTTAGAAAAGAGCAGAGACATAATAGATCCAAATTTATATATGACAATCAACATACTCCTGATTTTATATTAAAAAAAAGTGAATAAACATGCAAGAAAGAAGACCGCAAGAAATACAACAATAGGCATCAACAATAGAAAACACATATCTGGCAAGGAAGATACTGAAGAAGAAGTCACCTTCTGAAGAATATCTTAATGCCATAATCCCATAAGCAGAAACAAACAGTCTTTTGAGAAGTTAAATATTTAACGAGAGATTCATTAAAGATTATTTCATTCAAAGGCGACTTCTTACGCAATATTAATTTATTTATTGAATTAGTAATGACTGAAAACAAGAAATATTATTGGAAAATAACGTTTGTTTATTTGTTGGTAATAAGAAAGAAATCTAAGCTGAAGAAATCTATAATTTGTTGTTCATATTAGATTAAATTGGGCAATTAGATGTCCTCGAATTAAAAGTGGCGTCAAGAATGCACGATTGTGTCTTTGATTAATATCAACGTCTCAGATTTGTATTGCCTTATCAGCATTCTTTGCAGGACAGATGTTATTGGATTCGTTAAATTAGATCACCATTTGACTAACATCATGATACACCTGAGGATGCTATGTGAGATCTTCGAGGAAACTCCTCAGCTTTAGAAAACAAATACCAGACCGATAACTATCCTTTCCATAGTTGTCACCCAGAAGAGTGCTCACTGAGGGACATCATCGGTCAGATATGTGAAAGATTTAAATCACAACTTGGCGTCTAGAACATGATGATAATTAGTGTTCATTTTGGAGTTAGATCCATAATCCGAAGATTCCTGTGTAGAATGAACCGATCGTGGTTGGTTATTGCCTTCTATCTGATGGAAATTAAGTCCTTTTAGATACGGAACCTACAATAGAAATTGGACTCAGAGTCGTTACAATGCGGAACAAGGGACCCTTGGTGACAAGGCAATAAGCATTACCTCACGCACCGGGATCTCCTTACAGAATGAAATAATAAAAAAAACTAATAAGATTATTCCATGTGAAGAACGGATGAACCATCCGACTTGAGTTGAAGAAAACAATGTTGCCTTGGTAACTTCTACAAGGATATCCGTAAGAAGCCACTCGTGATTTTTGTTCGGTTATTTTTGTCTCTGTTCGCTGTAGAGAAGTTCGTTTCCATTTCTTCAACAAAATATTTTGTTCAGAAGTTGCTATCTGTCTTCCTGTTTCCTCATGCAGTGGGAAGCAATGTATGACATGGCGTGTAAATAATTGTGTTTGTCAGTTCTGAGCCTGAAGCAAAGATCTTTAATTAGATTTTAAAATCTGCCAATTAGTGTTAGGTTTGTTTACTTCAGGAAGTTCCTCATCACAAAAAACAAACAGTCAGGTGAAGACGAATCAGATAATTCACAAACTTAGTGACAGCAATGGGATAAATTTAAACCATCAGAGTTCCGTATGCTAATTGAAGTTCGCAGCAACTAACTAAAGATAATATTGCCTTAATTCCTAAGGGAATTTCAAAGTAGAATAAAGCCGGCGACTTTTATGTTTTGTTCTATTTTATTTAAGAGGAAAGTTATATATGTTTTTAAACATCTATGTTTGCTCATTCAAGTTTTCTTGTATGCTGGGAATCATAGAGAAATTATGATTATGTTTCCAAGGTCACCTAATGCTTTTGCATTATTTCCATATTTGCTGTTAAGAAACTGTTTCTTTGCCTAGCAAAGTGATCAAATGGCAAAGGTTGGCCAATGGGCGACAATTAAAGCGATGTTTCAATAACTTAATTGGGTCCCTTACGATGGACACGGTAAATATTTTGACAATATAATACAGTCGAAAGCCTTAATATTAATTCCTATACCAAGGTCCATTGAACGGAGTTGTTCGGAGCCCACTTTACCAAAAACTGTAGGTCCAATCCTTAGAAGTTCACCAGCTCTTTTAGAATGTTAATAACAATTCACTTACTCAGTTTCTACACACATATATATTTATAAATCAATTTTGAATAAAGACAAACACAGCCTTTGTCAGAAAGCTGTGTTTGTCTTTATTCAATGTGGATACAAGGTCAAATTTGACTGTAATTGGTTCAATCATTCCTTCGTCATGTCCGAATATGTCTTGAGCAGTATCCTTAGCATGGAAACAGTAAATGTTTTAGCACTCAATACAGTTCAAGCCTTCATGGTACTTTCTAACACTAGTATGTGAAGTTAGTTATTTTGCTCCTGTTAGTGTGGAAACAGTAAGGTTTAAGTCTTAACGGTTGAACCCTGTATACTCATGCCAAGATGGTGTTTTTATACCCCTCTACGTTGCACATGTAAGTTTTAATAATTGAGTCTTATTACGCTTGGAAACATTAATAAGCTAAACGTTCTTACGAGGCTAAAACATGGAAGGCTGCCCACTGTATCAGAACACCAATTTGGCAGATAATTGTTTCCGGAGGGAGCTGTTATACGCAATGTGTGATAATCAGTGTGGAAATTGAAGATCTTTGAGATGGGGGAAAGTTTGTGTTTCTATACTAACTGAGAATTTTCGTAATCCCTTTGTTCTATATAGGGTGGGTGGAACAGGATCCAAAAGGAATCACTACTAAAGAAACCGGGTACCCAGTTCCAGGATCCATTTTCGTACATTTAGTGTATATTTTTTTATGTTTTCCACTGCATGCATTTAATCAGAGATTGCTTGGGATTTTGTTCCTACTTTTTCCAGGTTTATTGCCATATGCATTTCAGTTTATGAAATCACAAATATAGCAGTAGTATGTGCCCACAAAACAAAACTTCATAACAATATCGAAATTAAAAACACGAATGACAAACGTTATTGAATCATCATGTAACGTTTCTTAACTCATTCTTTTTTTCTGAACCTTGATAGTTCTGAATATAACTTGTTGAAAAAATATACAACAAAATTATATCCAAAGTGCGAATCATTATGTTCTTCTAAAGTAATGATTTATGGATCCTTATTCACACTTCCTGTTTTCAATTTTTAAAAATACCGAATAAATCCAAAACAATATTAAAATTTTGAAAAAAACAAACTAATAATATGTACACGTGTATTAACATGTTTGAAATGATTTGAATCAGAGTTTGAATCTTGTTCTTTTAACCAAGGTATTTTAAGATCCGCAAAGTAAGATGGCGTAGTTCAGGCCTTCGCATTTCCGTGTAATAGTAAATATCTTCAAACTATAGATTAATTAATTTGATAGATATTCTTAAGTATTATCTAGACTGCTTTGCAAACTGCTTTTATTGCTCTCATTTGCCTGCCAGTTTTAAATATATTTTAAAAAGGGGCAAAGTTGTCAAAACTTAAGGATTTCAAAACCCGTGAACCAATTGGTAAATAGGAATATTTGTAACTAAGATATGTTGTTCATACCTTTCAAGAAACCACATAACGTGATCACCACAAAAAATTGTAGAATACATGTTGAGATATTTTTTAAAAAAATGCAGTTGCAATATAAGCACCAGTCTTTGCAGAGCCATTAAATTCTTTGAACAAGATCAGGATTACATCAACGAAGAACAAGAAATACTTCAGCAAAGTCATTTTTGAAATCAGAATTAAATTTAGTTTAAGATCAGTTACTTTGCTAAATAGCTATTTCGATTTAGCTTAACGTAAAACTATTAAATGCTTAAAAGTAATTAAGCTTGTAACGAAATGAAGTTGTAAATAAATGTTGTGCCAAAACCTTACGTGGTTGAGGAAATCTGGTGGTATTTCTGAATTTAACAGCAAGATTTCAATCTATTTTCTTCTCATTTCATTCCAATTCACAATACCTCTAATTCACGAATTCCTGCAGGTCGTCACCAATAATTTGATTGTTTGTCTTGCAATTCAGGGAGTATAAATATGACTTCCGTGGATCAGTTTTGGACTAATCGATAGAGAATACGCTGCTCACCGCACAACATTTTTTTATAGCATCAATTGGTCATGATGGATAACTTAAACAAAAAGAAAGAAACAAATCTCGTTTTTCGACATGAAATTTTCTACATAAATAATAGATTGTTTGTTAAAATATGTTATTTGTACAAGCTTCGACATGCAACATGTCCTTTGATGGAATCAAGGAAGTTGAACATGTTACTGCCCGACGAGACTGATAAGTCTCTGCTATAAAATGTTGTACTGCCTTCTGAGTTCAGACTCTATTTCAGTAATTTGAATATTATTTTTATTATTTAAATTTTATTTTATTTTATTTTTATCGTTCGTCCAGTTATTAACAAGTCCCTCTCCTTAGAAAGCACAAAAGCAATGAGGTTCCAGGGAAGTGTCTAAGAGCAGCCTGGGAATTTGCCCGCTTTCCCCCTTCAATTATCACAAGGATAATATGTTGCAAAAATATGTTTTTCAAACAAAAGGTTATTAAAGGTGATACACAAAAGGTGATACACAAAATATATTATAAGGAAATGCCATCCGCATCGTTACTACATTATTATCAAAATATTTAACATATATACGTTTAACTTGATGAAGTACATAGAACGTTATGCCATAATCCATTTTGGTTTTAATTATATGAATAAGATTGGGTTATAACTCGTATCAAATTTAAACAATTAAAAGGAGTCTTGTTTATAATAGAAGTAAACCCGTACTAGCACCCCTCCCTCTAGAAATATTAACTGGATAAGCCACTGTCTCTCAACACAAGCATTACCACTGTGGAAAAATTGGTTATCATTGGTCCAGAGACCTCGGGGGGAGTTTTATTATTTTTAAAAAATGCAACGCGGACGTATAAGAGTTTAGCTCAGTAGAGTGTATCAGTTTTGTCCGAGCCCACCCACCGAAACGGAAGCACCTGGGCTCATAATTTGAGATTTTTGGCCATTAATTTGACCAAACTGTCATCTCCTTCCGCACAGTACTTCACCTTTGGGCCTCGACTTCAACCCGTTGACCCCCAGAGACAAGCATGGGAATTTTGTAGCCGTGGGAACCGGAAATTGGCTCGCGTGGATTGGAGAAGGCTGGAGAAAAGAAGCGTGTCTGCCCAGACGTTAATTGTTTTCACATAAGAGATCAAGGCATCTGTTGTGGCTCGTGCCACATATCGTTTTAATTTTCGCCGTGTCAGAGAAGACTCGAGGAGTGAAAACCTTCTCCCTCGAGATAAGAAACAAAATGCGTGATTTTTATACGAACTCTTCCTGAATATTTAAGTAGAAGAAACGGTGAGGTTTCATACGAAATATATTTCATAGTTAGGATAAATATTATAGATACTTACGCATCCTGTAATGGAATTGCTGCCTTGTGTTTTGACATCTGTATAAGAAGAATTTAGTATAATACTATCATCTTTTATGAATAATTTCTACTCCAGAGATTTGATTATTCAGCATAAGTGAGTTTTTGCTTGTTTTCACACCTCTATTTGTATAAATGAATGATTTGAAGTCCTGAGACGATGAAATATACATATTTTACATGCAGAACAATGCGACTTGAGTCAATATAAACCGAAATTACTGCATTAGTACCAATTCTCGAATAATTCGGATACTAGAAGTATATTTATTGTGCACAGAGAAGTGTATAATATGTGATTAATGCGTTTGTAAGCAAAAGTTTTCGTAATATTTTACTTTTGAGATGTTTCTTAAGATTTTTAAAGTCGAAATTACTATAATATCGCTATTTGTGAGCTAGTTAGCGTACCGAAAGTGTACAAAGAACTGTAGAAATCTATTTTACATTGAAATATTAGATATATATTGTCTCAGAGGACATGCAAAAACTATATAACAGAATTATAGACGCTACTTTTAAGATATTCTACGTTAATACAGGCTGATTATTCCTTTGAATAGCATACGAGACGCATCTGGACCATATTTGAAATCTGATTTTAACCTAATACAAGGTGTTTATTGTTCTTTGCAATGGAAACCAATATAATACGTCTTCTGTCACGCATGTTTAAGAATAATTTACCCGATTAGCAACTGTTTCGAAGGCTATTTCCTGCTTCACATAGGTATTCATTCACGTTTTTAGGAGAAAAGACCTCTTTTGAAATAGGAAAAGAATGAATTAAACTTCAAACTATCACTTTGGAGAACTTATTTAACAGATAATGTAACTAGAAATGACTCATACACTATATTTTACCCCTGGAAAGAATTATTTAGCGGTAATCTATAGCACAAACATGATTATATGTGCCTAAAGCCGACTTCTCAGATGAAATTGCAACTATTTCGGTGTTTGTTATCAGGAAGAGAGTTCTACCAGTCAATATATAGGGAGAAAAGTAACATTTGAAGTAGAAAGAACTTTAATTAAACACGAAAAGGACTAATTGATGTGAAACTTAGAGAATGAAGTCCACTTATTTAACAGTAAGCACTATGAAAGAGATATTCAAACATGATTTTAAGCAGAAAACTAATCTTTAAGATACTTTGAAACCGGAAAATACGAGAATAACGCTATATTAGAGGTTAGTTGTTACAAAACAAGTTCTTGAATATGAAAATGGCGCCACTAAGATGGATGATTACCCGAATTTGACCATGTGCAATACAATTTTGTTAATATACAACATTGAAATAGGTATTTCAACACGAATACTAGAGAAACAAACCATATCTTCACGAAAAATATGGTATGAAGGACTCATTGTTTCGATTTTCTCGCGTGAGGGACTGTTCAGAATGGAGTGTAGACATTATTTTACTTGTACAGTTTGCATATTAATTGAGAAATCAACTCTGCTAAATCAAAATTGCCCATATTACGCGCTTTATTAATACAAAGAGAAGTCCTAAGAACCACATGTAGTCAATACGTAACAAGAAAACCGTCATTGAAACTAAGTTGAACGCATATTTGAAGGTGAAAAGCGTGGATTTATATAATACCGAACAATATATAATGAGAAAAGGCATTTGAAGTAGCTTGAACATGATTTTTAGATACCATCTACTCTTTCAGTTGTATTTTTAAGAGTATATAACGATTTTGCATGTACGTTATGGCAGAAAAGACTGTTTGGTTAAGAAGATAAACACCATTTGTACTACTTTGAATCAAATGAAAGCTAGAAAGAGCTGATTATAGCCAAAAAGAGTGTTTGGAACCACAGTTACTCATAATATAAGAAGAAGATGAGGTCTATTGGACTGTTTGTTGTGTCAATTCAAGTGATTGACATCTTAGAATTACAATGTACTCTCTCCTTATACGACACGGATTGATAAAACTACCTTTTCTGAGACCATGTAGCTGACTTGTATTGAACATATTATTGAATTAAACTAGGGGCATAGCCTTCGTATATAGTGTTTTGTAAGGTAGATAAAGACAAATAGATGGGTATTGAGAAATTATAATTACTTACTTTTATATATTTTCCCTGGCAGAATCTTAGGTAGTAGTATAACGAAAGAATATTTAATAAGTTTACGGGACTTGACCGATGAATGTTATCGCCTGATGCAAGGACATCCCTCGCATATGCCAACTTTTGCAGAACCCCGTCAGAAACACACACAAACACACACACACACACA
>JAGDQP010056541.1:0-10774 GCA_022664845.1 Lepisma saccharinum
CTTGATGTATTGTTATCGTGTCTTCGCTGCTTCTTTCTCTTCTTTTACCTCTGCCTTTCTCTATTCATGTTTATTTCTTCTCTTAATTTACACACACTCTCTCTGTTTGTGCGTATTCCACAGCCAAATCCGGGCCACTTTCGATGACCCGGTGATAATGACTGACCCAAATATGAGTGACCCGGTAACCCGATTGACCCGGTCTGGAAAATATATTTAACTGGGAATTTTGACGTCGTATTTTTCGTGTTCTCGGGATAACATTTCCGATCCTGGTCACCCCTGAAATAAACACTGTTCAAACGTAATGAAATAATTAAAATCTCTCCTTCATCTTCCAGGTCATCAAATCTATATCGAATCAGTCGGTAACCTTTTCATCTCTGCCGTGTTTATTCCATCTGTGCGAATTGTTATAAACACTAGTTCGTTAGTGTTGTAATTATTAGAACGTTATATTCGCAATAGGTGGAATATATAGTGGCATGTCCAGAACTGACAAATTTTAAGACATGAGTAGCAAATGCCCCCGTTTTTAGCCATTTCAAGAGAAGAATTATTTTTATATTCGTTTGGCACGAAATTCGTTTCCATGCTCTAATTTGCCAACATATTGTTACATGTGTCTCTTCTTTTCACGTTTGCAATGTGGAACATGTAAAGTTTACCATGCCTATAAGGAACATGCTAATTTTGCTTTTGAACATTTGTAACTTTTCATTTTGATAGAGTTTGGAATTATAATCTTGGTCCTTTCTGACAGAAATTAAGCAGAAAAATTATCATTCATTCATTTTCTTTTTATGTTCACTTTGCATTCGTAGTCTGGAATAGAAGGTATGGCCTATGGTATCTACTGGGTTTGTTACAATCAGTGATTCCGGCAGACCCCGGTCCCTGGGGCTTTCGATTCTGGAGACTATCCCGAACTTTTTTTATAGAAACCGTGCAAAACTCCAGTCCACCTTCCAAATTTTGATTTTACACACCCCAATCAAAAAATCCTGGCGGAATTCCTGATTACAAAATATTCCGAACCAGTATATTTAATAAGCTTCACCAAATTTGCAACCGGACCCCGCGCAAAAAAGGCATGTGTGTTACACTTTTGACATTATATTAAATGTGTCTCAAAACTCAGGAGTTTCACTGGAAATCATGAGTATTTAATCTGACCACCAAGTTTGGTTTCCATTTTGAAAGTGACTTAATGAATGTTTGAAGAACCCTTTATATATTCAAAGAGCGATGAACAAATATAAAGTCCAAAAGTCACTTCTATCTTGCTGTTAGGTTTGTGGGAAGCGAACTCTATTGTGTGGGAACTGAACTAAATCTTTTTACTACGTTTAAATTCCATATTTTTATCTTTACTTCCTCTTCTTCTACTTCCTCTTCTTCTTCTTCTTCTCTCTCTCTCATATCTCTGCCTCTGTCTAACAGACGTTCATCGGTTTCAATGTTTTACTGTGTGTTTAAATTTCTCCCTGCATCAACTTACGTATATTGATTCGTCTCGCTTTTATTCTTTCATTTTATCGATACTAATATATGTCTATTTTGAAAAAACAAAAACGTGCTCTTGATGTTTGCTGATTTTAGTATGGGCGAGACGAAAGAAAGAGAAAGAGGGGTCTGTTTACCAGACGCGATTACGGGATAAGAAGGTGCCATTTGGGTTGCCTAGCTTCACGGCGTTCGCTGTCGCAATTTTTTTGATGCGAAGTGTACAGTCGCGTGCCCTATCTCAATGATATAGAAATAGATATATTCTTTTATAGAAATATATTATATATTTTATAGAAATGACATATGCGATAGAAGCAAAAACTAAAATAGAAGAAATGGCTGTAAAACAACTGTATATATATTTAAACAATTGTAATCAGATAGCAACTACTGCTGAACAAAAACAAAATATTTCAGTAACATGGTCTGCTGTATGGAGCAATTTAATAACTCTTTGATACTAAAGAAATAATGTAGAAAAAGATATAATAACAGATCCAATATGTAATCAGTGTAAAAAATAGTTACCTTATAGCATAGATTAAATCAATGTAAACAAAGCCAAATCAAATTTGAAGTAGGTATTTACAAATAATGGAAAGAATTACAACAGAGAAATACGAAACCAAAGCATATGATACATATTTATAATATCCTGAATTTCAATATTTCCCCGCACTACACGCCGATTTTTAGTGTGGTTCACGGCGCAAACATTGTACTTATTACTGGTTATTAGATAAACTTTACCATTGTAGGAATACCTAGCACAAATACATTTGAAATATGAAAATATAACATTGTCTCAAGATCAAAATTATATGATCGATATATTAGGGCTCTTTACTAAACTTTGTGAATTGACGAAATTGCCTTCATCATCTTTGAGTGTAAACACACACAGGAGAAGGACTATAATTGTGATAACGGCATAATTTACTCAGGTACAGACAGATAAAAGAATACGCCAACAGCACACAGGAGATATTTTTATAATTGGTTAAACTTTCATTCCTTTTGTTTCCTTTTTTGTTAAGTTCAGTGTAATTTGTTCTCTTTTACTTTTTTGTTTCGTTTTTATCTCCATGAATTATTGTCAGAAATGTTTCATAGTTTATTTTCTTGTATTTAGTAAAATAAAGCAATAAATAATTTTAAAAAAATAGTTACGACGTTTGCTTCCAAAATCAACGCGAAAATAACACGAGTTCGAGTCCTCGTCTGGACAAGAATACTTTTCCTGATAGTCAATAGTTCCTGCTAAAAACTTCTTTTTATGAAATGACTAAAGAGTAAAATTTGCGAGCACGCTTCAAAGCTGTCTGTACTATTACGTCAAGCTGAGTGTGACCTTGCAAAAACTTCTAAACACACATACAAAGTAGTGAATAAGACTTTCCCATCCTAATGGCGTGAATTATCATTCTTCTTACCATGACAAATACAATTATAACACGATCTTAGTAAGTAGGAAAATAAGTCCGATATAATATAGTGGTTAAATTAAATTATTGGACTTTCATTTTATAGATTCGATTTTCAGTTAAGCCACGACATTTTAAAATTATACTTATATGAGAATGATGCCCTGGCTGCAAAATGCAAGTCATTGGACAGTCGAGAGATTAATAAGTATGTTTGTGATCGTAATATATCAATGCAATTGTTTTACGATTAATATCAATTTCCCTCGTATTTTTTCTTAAATATTATCGTGTTTGTCTCTTCCTTTAGTTCTCTTTCTCACTGTTTTCTTTCGGTTATGTGAGTATGTGTAACCAGAGAGGGGGGGGGGAAGAGAGAGACGAAGAGTGTAAGGATAACTGTTTGTGTTTCCAAATATAAAAGTAAATCCCTTGAAAATGATATTCATTTATCCCTTTCTTTCTCTCTCTCTCTCTCTCTCTCTCTCTTTGTGTTTGTGTGTGTGTATGTGTGTTTCAACAAGACAAGTTTTGTCGCATTGTGTAATGAATATTCCTGCATGATATCCATATTATTATTTTATTTTTCTTTGCATTAATATCTATCTCTTAGAACTTAAATAGAATTTCTGCCTATCTATCTCGTGGTTTTCTAAATGATGCTGAACGACTCATGGTTTCTTCCTCCAAATGGAGTAATATCCTGGTATGCTATGTTTTGGTGCATGTCATGTTGGTTGTCTAACTATTAGGCTTACAGTGAAACAATTCTACTGGTGGAGAGAGCAAGTATTTCTTATAAATCCAACCTCAATTTTTGTTTCGTTGTGTGCACAAGCATTGTTTAGCATGTGGTATGTGTTTTAGACAGTTATGTTTTATCAATTTCTTTCAAAATTAGTTTTCACGGCTGACGTTGTTTTAACAATAACGATTCAAATACAAAACAAAATACTAAAGATTAACATTCTATCCAGGTTACCTAGTACGAAGTAAGAAACTTCTCGAAGGTCAAAATAATTTTAATAAATACTTCCTAGTCAGTTGGACTCATCACTTTATGCTACGATTTTTACAAAGCAATTTCTATTTACTATAATAATGATTCGATTGATACAATATATACGCAGTTCTACTTAACACGTGCTAAGGATAGCATATTTTCGTGGTAACACTTACATTGTACATATTAAACTAATGAAATAAAATATATTTCAAGAACCAACGATAATATCATTCTTTACATATGCATCAACGTAGTTGAGTGCAGCGCTCGAAGTGGGCTAGAAAAGTTAAGGGGATATACAAGTGAGTTAGAAAAGGTAAGGAAACACTTGCACCTGGTGGCGCCGATTGACTATCGAAAGTGAAGGCAATGAGCTAAAAAGTAGGGAAACGCTAATTCCAAGAAAAGTAAATTCTCGGTTTCCCACTTCGTTGCCCCCATTTCTTTTCCCCCACTTCGAGCATGGGTTGAGTGTGAATATGAAGTTACGAGACTCCAGCTTCTCGTTTGCAGATACGAGGAAGTTATTGAAGCGTATATTGAAAATATTCAACTCACGATTCAACATAATGTGTCTTCGTCGGAAGCTCGTATTTGTGCAAAGTTTCAAATCTATCTCATATGTGGAAGTGGGTCATAATTAGTTTACAAAATTACACCCTAACAAATTGAAAAAAGTTGGCAACATTGACAACTATAGTGATAGGAGAGATGACACCCACACAATTTTCCTACTGTGTCGATTAATTTTTAAGCTAAGTTTCTAGCTTAGTATATGTCTAACACTATGGAGGCAATCTTAAAAATAGCATTTTCGAAAAAGTTGGCAGCACTGACAAACGGGGAGAGCCTGCATCTTTCTTTGCGCTACGTGTGACCGGGCATTGTCATGAAACATTAGGACACCATGTCTGTTGATCATTGCTGGATGCTTGCAGACAAGTTTGCGCTACGTTTCATGATTTCAGCAATGTAACGATCTGGAAAGTTGATTTCACCTCGCCTGAGAAAGACATGATGGATTACACCCACCATAGACCACCATACTAGGAACAACACTTTCCGTGGGTGGAGAGGTGGTTTAGGATACAGTCCTGGACGTTGATCACGATCCAACCATTGTCCTGACCATTTACGATTATCTTAGTTGATTCATTTTTCATCTGAAGTGACAATTCGATGTAGCAAACTTCCAGACGGCAATTCTTGTTGGTCGGTGTCAACCCCTTGGTTATGTAAATAATGCAGTTAAATTGCCCTTTTACACGAGAAAAAGACTTGCTTTTGTACACTTTGGTGAAAGTTAAAAGATTCTGTCAACATGTATAATCGAAGAGTAGTAAAAATATCAACTAAGCAACCATAGAGTATCATTTCACATTTGGAAGGTTCTCCTGGGTTCACTCCGATCAACCTGTCCTCCTACTACCGGCACGGTATCTTTAAAGTAGGCCCTAGCCGGCTCGATCCCACATCCTTTTACCTATGGCATCCTGTATGTGACAAATATGCCTAAACGACATAAAAAAAACTTAAATTTAAAGAGGAGGCAGGCAGAAGGAAAACAATCAAATAGCAACTCATTTACGTTGCCAGGTATTGTTTTTCTCCAGTGTGGTTATGTATCAATTCATATTTGGGTTTCGGTACTAGTTTCCCTTCACTAAAGCTTTGAAAGTATATAAATAAGTCTTCAGATGAGTGGATCGCGCAACTCATGTTTCTACTAAATCTTTTCGATCTTCAGAAGCAGGCTGCATTCTCATTGACTGTTTCAAATTATGTGAGACTTATTTATTCATTGTTGAAGTGTTGAACACACACATTCAATATCCATTGTC
This sequence comes from Lepisma saccharinum, assembly GCA_022664845.1. Classification (NCBI taxonomy): domain Eukaryota; kingdom Metazoa; phylum Arthropoda; class Insecta; order Zygentoma; family Lepismatidae; genus Lepisma; species Lepisma saccharinum. The sequence goes on from JAGDQP010056541.1 coordinate 5,781, forward strand.
TATATAGTTAGTAGGTGGAGGAAGCGCAGTGATGTATCGATGAAGCTTTTAAAATTAACATACAGGTGCTAGCCATAGATAGATGCACACACGTTGAAAGAGGAAATAATGGTAATCACAGTAGAAAAAATGTTTATTGAGTATTATATCAGTTATTTAGTGGCTGGATTTCTGATGCAAAAGATTGGCGTGGAGCCAGTACCTGGTCATTATCGCTGTTAACTGGAATTAATGTTAATAATGTATTGCACCTTTTTCTGGCCACTGGAACAACTATCGCAGAATGGGGTAAAGGTGACCAATATTCAATTTTCAACCATTATCTCAACTTCAATTATTTATTTATGTGATGATGGTGATGGACGTTGTGCCCTAATGAAAGTTCCTGGGCACGTGAACCGATGGTGGTTTGCTATTGCTTTCCACTAGATGAATATGTAATAAGGACGGGACCTACAGTTTACCGTGGGTTCTGCACTTTCTGTGTTTCAACCGGGAATGGAACCCGGGACCCATTGATTACAAGGCAGGCAGTTTTACTACTCACCCTCCCAAAAGGGTATGGATTAGGGAATGGGCTCCCATGAGTTTTCGCGACCATCTAGGATTTTCTATCTTTTGGTTCGGATGAAGGAAACAGTTTTGAGTGTGAATCTTGTGCGGAGTTGAATTAGAAGCTTTTATGGTCTTCAGGCATCTTGGGCTCAGGCGCAGATAGGGTGGAGAAGAGAATGTTGGAAACTTCTCGACCAGGGCCTATTTTATAGGTATCATCCCGGCATTTGTCTGGTGTGACTGACAAAAAATCTTGAAAACCCTCAGTCAGGTTAGGCGGCCCCGGTCGTTTCCAGTACCTTTCGGTTGCTAAGTCAACGCTCTACCGACAGAGGTTCGATCACTCGATTCTGGGGTGGGGGGAGAATAACACCCTAAATGGATATATACTATAGTATGTTATGCTAGGTTTGGGTAATTTGATTCGCCGTGCATGACTTAAATTTGATTTTTTGAGTGGTTGCGGATTACCAAAAGCTTTGTAAGTGTGAAATTAGAGGAATTTGTCTACGACTGATCAGTTTTTAAATATGGTGTTATGGTTGTGAGTCTGAACCTGATAATTTGTAATTTTCTTCTCGTTTCGTTTCGTATTGGGGTTCGGGGTGGGGCAATCAATCAGTTCGGGTAAATTATGTTTTGTTGAAATAATAAAATGTTGAGACGTGTTCCAGTACTTTCTTAATGAAATCTAACTATGTGTTTTATAACGTTTCACGTTTTATAACGATCTAAATAATTATCCATCGAATGTTAGAAATAACCTTGTATAATATGCTTACAATGACCATATTTTCTCAGTAAAAATTCGGGACAGGTCTTATCAGGATCTGACGGGTCCCCTCCCCACGCCCTCTATTTGTGAGTGAGTGGTTGTCAGAACAACCCAAGAAATTGTTTTTATTTAGGTCAGAAATTTAGTTTAAAGGTGTGTTTTGTTAAGAACTATCTCTGCTTAAATTTTTTTACCAACTTTAGAAGTTTAAACTTACCTATTTTCTTGGTGATGAGCTGTTATAATAACTGATTTATAGTAATTGTTATGTATTGCTATTAATAATTTATGGTTTCAGCTACTATAACTAAGCTATTTTCAAATTAGTTCATCACTTATTATTGCTTATTAACTAATTTTTGTGAAATTAGGAACAGTTTGATATTTTTTCGGGACACCGGGAAAAACTCTAAAAATGCTATGGCTGCTTGGCTCTGAGAACCTTTCATTCAAATTATTTTGTGAATTTTAATTTAAGCCTGTACAAGAGCTTTTACATGACTTTAAGAGACTTACATAATTTATTAATACAGAAAGAACGACATTAAAAGTTGCATTTCTTTTTTTTTAAATAAAACTTTTCCTTATAAAATGTCATTCTTATTTCAACTCACCATCTTGAGATCAATAGGCAGCCTTTTTGAGACTTCTTACAAATGAAGTATCAGAAAAATACAACTGGGAAGATAGGAAGTAGACGAAAGATTTACGTGTAATGGAAGATGAAAATCATGTTCCGTGAGTATTTAATAATTAATTGTAACGTAATATTATCATATTTTACTAATGCTTTTGTATGATACAATAATATATGAGCAACTCGGGCAACAAGTAGACAGGCTTAAGCGACATCACAAAATTTACACAGTTTATCGAAAAGAAAATGCAGTCATGTCTAAAATTTAAAACATTGTTGCAACAATGTTCCTTTTCAAATATACATGCAATTACTTGGACAAAAAAAAAAATGCAATAATTCTGTTTGGATTACCAAATTTTCACTTTTGTTTCCGCCATATTAAAAAAATATAATTTCTACTATTTTGCAATGACCAAAATCTAAAAGCGATGCTAAACTAACTAATTCATTAGAAATTTAATGAATATCTGAAGGCAGGAACAGGAGATCCCTACTAATTTTGGGGAATTCCTTACGAATCAATTTAAGAAGTTTGGAACCTGAATTTTTGGAATAGTGCATATTTAAAGTTTTTGACGGTACGATGCCGCGTCAGTTCATCTGTCAAAGTATCAATAGTATTGGAAGTATGAAGTTATAAATTTCATTTTCCCATGCTTTCCACAGCCTGTAGCTCCGAAATTATGCGTATTTAAAAAAAATTGGCAGAGGAACCTTCAACTTGTTTTTATATCAGGTATCACCTGCAGAAGCTTGTCGGTGTAGTTCATAAACGCCCTGCATATACCAGGTGTATGCATAAGTTTTTGCTGGTTTTTGTGGTAAAGAAAACACGTAATTTTCAAAAGAAATTAATTTTGTTTGATTCAAAATATTGGCCATCCGCTTCTACACATTTCGCCCAGCTTTCAGGTAATTAATGCATACCATGCCAGAAAAACTGCTTGTCTTTTGCGGCAAACCATTCGTCGAGCCATTTTCCAACGTCTTCGAAATTGCTGAAGTGCTGCTCTGCGAGCGCGTGCCCCATTGATGCGAAGAGGTGATAGTCAGATGGCGCCAGGTCTGGGGAGTACGGCGGGTGCGGAAGGATGTCCCATCCAAGCGATTTCAAGGTGTCTTTCACCGGTTTTGCTGTGTGAGACGGCGCATTGTCGTGTAACACAATCACTTTGCCATGTCTTCGGGCCCATTCCGGTCGCCTTTCGATCAATGCATGATTTAAATGAATCATTTGTTGGCGATAGCGTTGTGCATTAACGGTGTCGCCAGGCTTCAAGAGTTCATAATACACAATACCGCTCTGGTCCGACCAGACACAAAGCATGGTCTTCTTCACGAAGCGATTTGGCCTTGGTGTTGAAGGACCGGCTTCGCCAGGTGAAAGCAACGATTTTTTCCGCTTCGGGTTTTCAAAATAAATCCATTTTTCGTCACCCGTCACAATTCGATACAAAACGGATTTTCTTTCATGGCGTTGAAGCAGCATTTCACAAGTGACTTTGCCGTTTTCCATTTGAGGTTCATTCAAATCGTGTGGGACCCATTTAAACAGTTTATTGATCTTCCCCATTGCTCGTAAACGTCCGCTGATTGTTTTTTGTGACACATTGAATGCTTTTGCTAATTGCTGTTGAGTTTGAGTTGGGTCATCCTCCAATAACACCTGCAATTGCTCGTTTTCGCACTTTTGTGGTCTACCAAAGCGCGCACTGTCTTTCACATTGAAATCACCATTTTTAAATTGTCCAAACCATGTCTCACATGTTCTAATCGATGGAGCGTGTTCGCCATATGTTTCTACCAGCACACGATGACTTTCAACAGCGTTTTTCTTTTGATTAAATAAAAAAAGCAATGCGTGCCGCAAATGTTCTTTTTCAGGTCTAAACTTCGACATGATCACTGAACGGTAAAACAAAGACGCTCGTGTTTGGCGGACTCAACTTGTGTGTGTTTGTAGTTTAATGTGAGACGAACAAAATGACGTATGTGTCAAATGAATACGCTGGGTACTTTTCGCTGGCGCCATCTCTTAAGTGAACCGGAAACTACTTATGCATACACCTGGTATAACGTCCACCACACCATGTCTTAGCTATTTTACTTATGTTTTGTTTTGTAATTAAAATTAAACAAAACGTTGTCTACCATTGAATCTGAAGTGTTATGTACTATGAGGATTGTAAAATGTACTGGCTTTTTATGTTCGTCAAAATGGTCACCAAGTAGAGCACATGTAGAACATCAAATTCCAATTTCCGATACACATAGGTGAAAAATATTTTCGCATTTGAATTTCAGGGTACTAATAACAGACCAGTCTGTGTGTCAATACAAGACAATTATGATGCCGATCATCGTGAAGAATGACCGCATTATAGAGAAGGTACCTAGAAGATAGGTGCTGAACACCTTCATAGAAACTGGACATTTAGCAGAGCAAACACAATTAAACAATTAATATTAACATTTATTGGTAGAGTAGCTCAGTTATATCAAATATATTAAAATTATTTTTTGAAGGAAAACTAGAAATTATGATCAGTACATCTCTTCGACGTCGAAGTTCTGGATCAAGATACAAATGAGACTTTAATTACAAATTTAAATATATTGAAACATTGATTGGTAAAAATACAAATGGGTTTAAAGAAGGTTCCAATTACCAAAATTATACGAAATTGAATATATATACAAACGTAATTAAATTTAGAGCGAGCAGCATACCTTTTGAATTTAAGATGTTTTCTGTTGTGTTGGCATGTCCAATGATTTGCGTTTGGTAATGAAAGTTTGAATTGTCACTTATCACTATACGAGAGGCTCAAGCGTGTTTGAACCAAATATATAAAGTTCTATAATTTTTCTGAGTCCGAAATAGATTGTAGTTTTGAAGATAATTGTTTGACGGATCTTTACGTAGAATATGAATAAGTCGAAGTGCAGACTTCTGTCGGAGCCAAGTCGAATACTCAATGATGGTGGTTGAGCGAGAGTGAATGCCTGAGAGCGTCTGCGTCT
>JAGDQP010056542.1:0-12920 GCA_022664845.1 Lepisma saccharinum
TCTATAAATGGGAGGTGAAAAGATGAAAGATGAACTTGCTAAATTATTCTCGATGTGCCTGAGGAAGAGAGAAATACCGTCAAGTTGGAATAATGTTATTATAATTTTATTATACAAGAAAGGGGACAAAATAACGCGTCGAAAACTATAGATGAATTACTTTACTGTCAGTTCTATATAAAATGTTCACCAAAGTTATTTTGAACCCTATTGAACGAGACATGGATTTTTACCAGAGAAGGAAACAATCCGGATTTCGTCGTGGATTTAGCACAATGAACTGGGTCTAAAATGTTTCGGTGCAGCAAGTTTCGATGCAGGAAGTTTCGGTGCAAAAACTTATTGATGAATATTGTTTCCTATAACATTGATAAATTACTAAAAGAGCGAAATTAAAATGAATGGAATATTTTCTTGCTATATTATTACAATCAGGGATGTATTTAGGGGTTGGGTTAGGGGGTCCTGATCCCCTTCCAAAATTGAAAGTTTTAGGCAAAATTATTACTTTCCAAAGCAAAAAGAATTACTCCAAATTGCTAAAAAAAAAATACTAGTAGAAAAGTAAGAACGATACATGTTTCGTCACTATAATGATATAGTTGTTAAAACTTTAGTGGTAGATTTCCGAATGGATTACGAATTACTGACCTGCCCTTACTTAAATAAGAAATAAAAAGGTGTCGTTGAAGTCTTTTGGATTTATGAAATGTTGATACCGGAAATTTTGTCTCTTTCTCTTACCTGGTGAATGCATCACCCGCAATTCTTGAGACAGGAAATTTTGACACTTGCTTCTGCTACTAGATACTCCATTCATTTACCGACTAACGTTGCTATTCAAGCAAAGATCAGCAAGTAATCATTATAGCAACTTGGATTAGTATTTAAAGAGCAAAACTAAGGTGATTACCAACCGTCTTTGTATTTAATAAATTTTACATAGGCCTACACTTCACCACCTCAGATTAAAATGGTAATATTTTTTATTAACATGGACATCTTTCAAAATGTGAAGATTATCAGCACCTACCAAATTAAAAATCCACTTTCAGAAACAAAACCTAGACCCAGTAACGCAAAACATATTAAACAAACATGTGTTATTTATTCTAGGAAAATCATAATTTCTTAGTAAAATTTAGTAATAGCATTACCAGTTTGTGTTATTCATTATAAGACATGAACGCAAGACTTAGATAATATAACTTAAAAAACCACCAGGTGTGTAAAATATTATCATCTAATAACTTTACCTTTCACTTAGTTAATAGTGGTCCCGGTGAAGGAGCAGGCTAAATTTTAGTTTCGATTCCCCAGCTTTCACCAGCTATTGAGCCGAATGTACTTTTTCTACCACTGATTCCTCAGCGTACAAAAAATCGATACAGACGATTCTAGAAAATCACAGGGACAGCTAGCAATCCAAAAAGTGTTACGAAAACGAATATCATTATCATTTCGATAAATACATACTCGAGTTGCTCAGCATACGGAAACACGGTGGCATGTTCGGGAATCCTAATGGCGATCACTTCGTGTTTTGGATGACTTATTTTGCTACAAAAATCAGACTCAATGCACAAAAGCAAACACGGGTTAGAAAATTCAGGTTGGCTCATGTTTCTTATTATATGCGAAGCTTATTACCTGCGAGTGCGCCTTAAACACTCACAGCATGTGCCATGCCTGAATACCGAAAGTGCCAAATAGTCCCAGGTGCTTTTAGTTTTTTCACTCTCAGGTAGATTTGACACTTCCATCATTTGAATCTTTGTTACATATTGCGTTTCAACACTCCCACACACGTAGAAAAAATTGTACATGCCTGCTGTATATTATACATTTTGGGGGAAAACTAAATTAAACTTTACCCAAGGAGTAACCCCATTAAAATTGTTTATGCAGTCATGGAAAATCAAGTAAAATTTTGAATCAGAATCAAAGTCGACAATGTTACTGGAACTTCAGCGGAAACTTTTGCATAAGCAAACTTTCAATCACTTGAAACTTCCTCCCCCGTGTTAGTAAAATGAGCAGATACCCGACCATTCCTCTAGTGCTTATGTGAAACGTGTCATTTTTTTTTCATATCTGTTAACCGAAATACTTTTAACTGACATAGCGTTTAACCGAAACGGCAAAAAAACAAACAAAAAAAAACGAAAAATATATAATTTGAAATGCTAACAAAAAATGATTTTTCAAAATAGAGTAAACTTAGTTGTAGAAGGAGTTGTCCAACTGTAGAAGCATTTAAAGCTTTATTAAAAGTCTGTAATCTAAAAGTGTATTTTTTTATCATTGCCTTCAATTTTTTCACTTTAAACTTTGAAAAAATAAACATGTTTTACCGAAATTTTGGTTATCCAAAATGACTTACTTATTCCATTTATTTCGGATAACAGAGGTTCTACTGCATATAGTCTGAAAACACTCTGATCCCCTTCTCTCATTGTCAGATAAAATAAGTCATGCTTGAACCCCTTCCCCTTGAATGCTTACGTTACACTTGAATGACCCCTTAAGCATATTGACTTATATGTGAGTTTTTACAAATTCAGTGTTTTCTTAAGGATTCTGCAGTTCATATAGACTGTTTGCTTTCTAAGCACTATATGCTGATAATATTAGGTACATTTCGAAAGTAACACCACAGAGAACCATAGTGATTGTATTTGTAGTATCACCAGTACAGTTATTTAAAATGTCGCAACTAATTTTGCTAGTCTAAAGAAATTGTTTGTTTAATTTAGAAAATTTCATTAATTAGTATATCAATAAGAGTATTAACCGACCAACAATAAGGTCAAGTTCATAGTTTAACAGCCTATCTATAATGAAAACGTATTTTAATTTTTGGACCGAAACTTCCTGCACCCAACGTTCCTGCACCGAAACTTCCGGATCCCCAATGGACCACATACAAGCATTGAATGAAGTTATTTAAAGACTAATGGATATGAACTTCCACTATGTTTGGAATTGATAGATTTTGAAAAGGCTTTCGATTCGGTCTCCTTGGCAGCAGTACGTAAATCACTTGAACATCAAGGTATCGAAAGTGCATACATCACGTTACTGCGAAGATCTACTCGACTGCTGCATCTGTCATTAAACTACATCAAGAAAGTGAAAAATTTCAAGTTGGAAAAGGGGTAAGGCGAGGAGATTCAATTTCTCCAAAAATGTGAAATTATCATAATAAAAGCTCTTATACCCCTGAACGCAAAATGTATTTTCTGTACCAAAACACAAAAGAAAGGCAAATGTTTCTTCTAAATCTTATTTAAACAATAATTGAATCGTTTACTTTAGAAAGGGCAGATATCCAAGACAAAAAAGACGCATAGAAACTACCCTTTTCATTCCAAAAACCTGACACTCGTGTATGAAGTGCAATGTTACAAATTATGTAATGTAGAAAGAGATCTTAAATTAAATACGAACACAACATAACTCTTCAGTAAAAAAGAATAGGGGGAAGAATGATTAAGAACAAACCTGATAAACAAAAGTAAATTGGTATACAAAACCCGTGCTAGAAATGAATATAAATTCAGAACATTATTATTATTATTATTATGTTAGATTTGAGAAATAACTATTCAATGCTTCATCTAAAATCGGAAAAGGAGTCAGACACGAAAAGCACGTATGTCTCCAAACCAATGAGGGGGCATGAAGTATGGGTGTTGTCCCAACTGAGGAAGTCCTAACTGAGGAAGTACTATGAAATTTTCCCAACTGAGGAAGTATATCTTTACAGAAGAGTGCGTTCGCAAAACTTAGTCCCAACTGAGGAACAGATTGAGCTTGCCTGAGCCAAGTTGCCCAAACTGGTTTCATTATGGAAGATAACGCTTTCTTAACTAAATTAGAGCAGTGTAATGCAATCCAAGACCCAGTAAACAAATTAATATTTTACAATTTGCTTCATATGTAGATGTAGTTAAGAATACGATTTTTCAAAATTTGGAAGGCTAACGTCATGAAAATATGAGCTATTTTCATAAGTGTAATACTATAATAATAATCAGGCCCGTCATTTCAGCTTTTCCTTGGGAGGGGGTAAAAATTTTACTGATACCTACTTACTGATGTCTATATATGTATATAAATAATATTCAGCCGTTTTCTATCCACTGCTGGATGAAAGCCTCCCCCTTTTCTTTCCACATATCTCGGTCTGCTGCTAACCTCATCCATGTAGCACCTGAAAAACGCTTGATTTCATCTACCCATCTTACATTCGGACGTCGTCTCGGTCGCTTCTTTTCTCTAGGAATCCAATGTAGTACATTTGTCGTCCATCTTCGATCTGTTCGTCTAGCTATGTGACCGGCCCACCTCCATTTCATCTTCTTCATAGTCTTGATTACATCCTCTACTATTGTGCGCGAATCCATTCATTTGCCTTCCTGTCCCTCCTGGTTATTCCTAGCATGCATCTCTCCATTGCTCTTTGTGTGACTCTCAATCTTTGAGTCGTTTGCGCATTCAATGTCCAAGTTTCGCAGCAGTACATCATCACGGGTAAGGCACATTGATTATAAACTTTACGCTTCAGACACATTGGTAGTTTGCTTTTGAAAATAAAGTGTAGTCTTTCAAACGAACTCCATGCCACTTTACATCTTCTATTTATTTCATATTCGATAAAATACTGGATGAAGTCTCTCCCCGGTGGGAGGAGATTGGTCTACTGCCCCCACGCTGACCAAACTGGTTGGGAGAGAAGAGCCTGATCTCTCACTGTGATCGTTACTATATTTTATTCACAGCAGCTCAGCAATTGCATCACGATGCTAAGTGGACACCGTTCCAGACCCAAATGCATTAGAAAAATCGCCTTGGCAGCGCCGAGAATCGAACTCAGGACCCCTCAATCCGTAGTCAGCAACTCTAACCACTAGAACGACGGGGCGGTATGTGTGTGTGTGTTAAGAACTATAATACGCCATCGTTTTTTGTGTACCATGTTTGGACATACGTTTTCAGTATATTATGAACGTAGTACACAGTAGATTAAAAGGTTCCCCTAGAATATTCTGATTTCTGATTCAGAATTCGCTGTTTCCTTGACACATCTATTAAGCTTAGTAGTAAGTTGTAACGAGAAAATTATGTAAAAATCCCTGCCAGCAACTTATATTTCTGGGTCTATGTCAGAACGCCCACTAGTCAGATCGCCCACTTCTGAAAATGGTCAGAACGCCCACCAAAATGGTCAGATCGCCCACCAAAACGGCGAAACACCCAAATTCAGAAATGGTCAGAACGCCCACCAAAATGGTCAGAACGCCCACTATAGAGGTCAGAACACCCAAATGTAGAAACGGTCAGAACGCCCACAAGTAAATATGGTCTGAAAGCCCACCAAAATGGTCAGAACGCCTAAATGTATAATCGGTCAGAACGCCCACTGGTCAGAACGCCCACTTTTCAAAATGGTCAGAACGCCCACAGAAATGGTCAGAAAGCCCACCACTCTCAATGTGTACTGGTCAGAACGCCCACTGATCCGAATATCCAAACATAAAAAAATTAACAGCTTCCAACGCTGCAAACATCATATTCTTAACGTTCTTAAAAGCGGTCAGAACGCCCACTCTTAAAACGGTCAGAACGCCCACCTAAATGGTCAGAACGCCCACTTTTGAAAATGGTCAGAACGCCCACCAAAACGGTCAGAACGCCCACTCTTGAAAATGGTCAGAACCTCCACAGTGCAAACATGATGGAAAAAACTCGGGAAAACTTTCACAAAGTCTACGTTTTGGTGAACATTTTGTGTATAACTGACAATAGACTATCTAATATGTAGCCTTCGATCCGTTCTTTTAACCCTTTCTTTTACAACAAAATAGCAGTGTTCCAACTTGAGAGTATTTCCCTTTTCGTCAGGAACATTGAGAATAATTTTTCAAGTTCCTCTTTTCACATCCCAATTTAAAATTCTCTGTTGAGAGTCCATCTTCTCCTGGTGATTTTTTGTTCTTCGTCCCTCGAATTACTTTATCCACTTCTTCTATCATTACGGCTGAGACATTTACATCATTTTGTCCTGAAATTTCTTTTCCTAGTTCTTCATCGGAGTAAAACAATCATCTGTAGAAATTTTCAAATATTTTCTTTTTTTTATAATTTCCTCCTTACTTCTGGTTTCTGTTTCATCTGGTCTCTTAACTGCAATTATTTGATTTTTCCCTGTCATGAGCTGCTGTTTTGTTTTCTTCAGGCTCTTGTTCTCCTTGATTGTATTTCTAATAAGATTTTCGTTGTATCTTCGTACTTCCTCTCTTATTTTATTTCTTACGGTTTTATTTAGTTCTTTTTAATCAATCCTCTATATGTAACTTTCCCTTCTTTCATTTCCCTCGTTCTATTCATCACGTTCAGTCATAGACCTCATAATATATAGACTTAGCACGCTTCCGTATTTCTGGCTGCGCTAAAACTAGTAGGTTTTTGTACGGGATCACATGATTTTGATTCTTCTGCTAGGTTGCTCTACCATCGACCACATAAGAGAATATGAGGTCTATCGTTTAGTTTCTTTTCAGATTTTGCTCTCCTGTTTTCTTTTTGATGCCTGTTATTTCCTTTGCCGTCTCTCTTATTATCTCAGTCAGTATTTTGTTTCTGCTATTGATATTTTCTTTATCTTCTAACTCTTTTAGAGCGTTGAATTTGTTGCTTAGTTCTATCTCGAATATTTGTCTGTGTTTCCTTGGATTTTCCAGATCTAAAAGTAGCGGTTTTCTACTGATAAGCTTCTTTCGCTCAACTCTAGTATTTAGTTACATTTTACATCTTACCATCCTATGATCACTCGAAATTTTGAAACTGTTAAGAACAGACACGTCTTGAAGAATTTCCCTGTTATTCGATAAAACGTAGGCTATTCCGTTTTTAGTGCCAGTTGGGCCTTTCCATGTCCACTTCCTTTGGGGAGGTTTCTTGAAAAATGTATTTGAAATGAACAGTATGTTAGTTTCTGAGAATTCCACTAACTTCTCTCCGCTCCTGTTTCTTTTGTCAAATAAAAAGTTTCTCACTTTCGTGCCACTGCTCTGCTTAGTTCCTACTTTCGCATTGAAGTCTCCCATTACACTATTTAATTCTATTTATTACTGTCCAAATCTTCGTATCTCTTTGTATAGGTCCTCGACTTCCTCCCCTGGATGCGACGTTGTTGAAGCATTGTGTAACTTCCATACTGTAAATCTTGTTCATCATTATTCAGTTTCCAAAGTGATTAAAATTCTTACCGGAACGGTATTATTATTGACCATACGTCATTGCAGTTTTCTACACGATTTTTATATGTCTTTATTCCGGAAGTCTCAATAGTATAATTGTTAATTTTACTATTCTACACAACGCTGTATTCAGCTTCAGATAAAAATAAATCCTTACAGGAATACAGACCCGGTTTTATATTTCTTACCGCAGCGCTATTCCGGTCCATACCGGCTCACTTCAAAACGCTGCTTTTATTACTATCCGTGCGAGTATATCTGAAATTCCTTCAATTTCTGTGATCCGTGTCTTCAGGTCTTTATTTATTGTAAAGCCAACGCCTGTCGGTTTTCCATTTTCTGTTCCTTTGAAGTAGAACGTGTGCATTGACTATAGTTCCAACTGTTCTTCATTCTTCCTTTACACTTCTGTTAGTCCTATGATGTCCCACTTAATCCTCTTAAGTTCATTGTCCAATTTTTCTAATTTGTCCTCTTCTGCAAGTGACTGGCAGTTAAAAATCGCCACATATAGGTCCTATATTATATTACCTTACCTCGCCTTGCTACACATAGCTTTCGCCAAAAAGGCATAATTACATAAAAGTAACAGAGAAAGGGTAACGTGAGACGGCTAGATATATTAGACTTGATTTAATACAGATCAATCAAACTCTTTTGGAGATGCATCGGTCCTCATAGTTGAAGGACCAGTTGATCTTATGAAGCATAAGAACCAATATAGTACGCTACATTATCACACTATTATTCAAAAGTGATCTACAAGTATAGCATTATTATTTCCAGAAATTTAAGATAGTTAGAGTCTGGAATAATCTATCTATTTCTCTATGTAAATCGAAAGAACAGACCAGTGTTTCGGTTCCCAAACTAACATGTGGTTTTACTCAACCCAATTCTTATAGTCTGATCATTGAGGAATCGAAGTCCCTTCCCGACCATTGGAACTCTGTTAGAACTTCCTTTCACTTTTGTTTGGGAAAATTCTTATATTCGGGCTGATGTGAGTCGTATCAGTCCCATTGTTCCCAATATGTCTGGTCAGCGTGGGAGCAGTAGACCAACTCCTCCCTTTGGAGGGATACCTTATCCATTAGTGGATTGAATATTATTATTAGTAGTAGTAGTATTTATCGTGCATAAAACTTTTGGAGATATCCTTAATCATGATGTTTTTAAAAATCCATTCGTTTACATTGTGTTTCTGTCGTTGTTTGCTAAGTATAGCAAGTGAGAAATGTATCTTTTTGTCAACCTTTTTATCGTAGTGCCTAAGTGGCAGGTCTTTCAGGCTGTATTATCCTTCTCTATTTTTTTCTAGCCACGATGGGACTGAATACACAAATGTTGGTGAAAAATCTTTCCTCTACAATTTGTTTCTGAAGTTCTGAAAGCTGAGTGGCATTTTGCTCTTATATATATTTCTTTAATTTGTTATGTATTGTTTTGCAAGGAGTTGAGCAGCCCTCGTGTTGCCTAAGGTGTTTTTGTGCTTTCATATCTTAAACCATCCCTATATTTTAGAGAAAGTTTGACGAGTTCCTGAAGGATGTATATATGATGGGGAATTGACTTAATGATTCCCGAGATTTTTCCTATGTTAACTGCGCTTTGGTTCATCAAAGAAGTTAAGTTGATAGTGTAGGTAGACTGCTAATTTCTGGAAGTCAATATTTCATTTTTTATTATTAGAGTATATTTTTATATGGGGAGAGCAGTCCCATCTGTCCCAGTCTGTCAAATGAAACTAACTTCAGGTGACACTCGTAAACATTTCTCATTTCGTCTTTAAGTTTTAAAAATTGATACACGATAGTCTAAAAGTTCTCTTTTATTATCACAAGACGTTAATTTACGTTTGAATATTATATTATTATATTTCTCGCACAAGAAACTTGCAAAATGAATTTACAACTTTGTAAGAGGTCGTCAAGGCCACCTTTTCTCAAATTTGCTATAGGAAAGTATTTCTAAAAATATGTATAAAGTGCTGATTATTCAATTTATAAGAGTTATTCAATTCGAAAATAATGGAATTCTATATACTAAGCACACGTTTGTACCAATAATATACATTTAAGAGCATGTGCAGAAAGCTATTAAAATTTTATAAAGTATTTGTTAAACCTTTAATTTTGATACATGCATGGAAAGTATTGGTAGGGGGCTATGAAAAATTTAGGGGTGCTTAGCCTCCCTCTGGCTACGGTACTGCATATGACGGAGAAGCTCTTAGAGGAAAGAAACTCGTTTTCTTGTAGTTTTTCATTCTGCTGCTGTTTGTTGTGTTTGTATTAAAATTAATAGAAATAAAAATGTATTCTTTGATAAATTTTTGCCATTATTGTATAGTACTGCAACATAATCAAACAACTTAATTGTTCTGTGTTAAAATGATTTAGATTTCGTATAAACCCAAATGTTCTGAACCTGAGCCACATATCCGGATATTCCTCTCAATTAATATCAAGGGAATGATGGTATAGTAACTTAAAATAAGGATAGAATGTATTTCTTGTACTTTCACCGAACCGACATAGGTGGTATCCGGAGTATTTCCAAATATAGATTATAAGCAAAAAGGACTATGAAATATGGCAACAATGTGTACGTGGGATACGATGTTATCACTGCTCAGAGGCAGGGTAAATGTAAATTGTCAATGTGCCCGCAGGGCCCGAAAGACTGGACCTCTGGCCACTTAGGCCACTTTCGTCCTGTGATGTAGTTTATTCTGTGTGAAAAATCTGTATAAATTTAAAATATTAAATCAGACCCGCACATAGGTCAACAGCCACATCCCCCGTCAAACACCAGACAATCCACCAAATGCAAGCATTCTTTCCAAAGATAGCAAGTGTTCTTATATATGTGAACTGGAAGTGGACAAAATATCTTATTTGTAGTTAAAAATTAATTTGCCTAGCGAATTGCACAGATTAATTGTTTGTACATTGGACCGTTATAGATGTTATTTGTAAGAATAATTACCAATTATAAATAATTGATTGAGAGTTTAAGTATATAAAGGTGAGAGATAGGGTATTTTGTGAGAGAAATTATAATACTGAATCCTTTTGTTTCTTACATTTTAATTTGGTGTTCATAATTGATGCACTTTTTGATCACTACTTCATTCCTTGTAAGTGTACAGCCCGCCGTCCGAAATTTCAACGTTCCCTTTATTTGAGTTGTGATGAATTTGTTAAATGCTATAATTCTGTGAGATGGCTTCAGCATCGTAAGGATTTTTGTTTACTTTCTTATTTTTTGTAAAGGGTTCAATGCCTATGAATATATGACTATCCACAAATTTAATAATGTTCAGATGCCACTGGAACAATTCCTCCGAAACCTGGTTTATGGCACTTTGGATAAGTTGACTGTCCTGTTTTAGAGTGATGGAAAGTACTGTTGACATCCATTTTAACATATTGTTTGTGAGATTATTCAGCTGATTTTTGAAATTTTGATTCCATGTTTTTATTGCATTGTCTTCTGTAATTGGATGTGAACTTTCTTGAATTGTCTCTTGTGTATGTGATGAGAGTGAGAAAGAGTCACCAGATCTAAAGATTTTATTATTTACTGAAGTTTCATTCCGAAGAGGCCTTAGTGGGCAAGTTGCCGCAGCAGTTCTGTGTCCCTTCTTTCTACATGTGGCACAGTAATCCTTTGATGGAATGACGGTACATTTGTAACTTAAGTGTTCTTGTCCGCACTTAAAGCAATGTGGTGCCTTGGAACATTCTTGTTCTTTATGATATTGCATACAAGTGCCACATGGATAAGGTCTGGCAGAGTTTCTAGATTCCTCCACCCTATATCTATTTCGGCCTATAGTCAAACCGCAGGTGATCAGAAAACTAACTAAGTTCGGGTCCCTGGTAAACAATCTAATCAATGGAAGTGGGCCGTTATCATTTCTTATACGGGCAACGCCAGTAATTGGAAGTTTCTGTTCTATCAATTTTTGTTTTAGCAATTTTGTATCGACATTGGTAGAAATGTTCCTGACTACGCAAGTGAAGGAGGTAGTAGTCTTTTTTTCTGCGGTATCAAAATTTCTCTGTCATAAGCAAGGAAAGTGGCTTCTTTTCCAAAGTCTTTTTCTTTAAAAAGTTTCAAAAAGTTCAATTTATCCTCTAAACTATCAAAATGTAAACGGATCCCATTATTACGCTCAGTAGGAAAAGCTGTATAGTTAATTTTATTTAATTTTTGTGAAATCGCTTCTTCAAAAGTGAATGGATTGGCTAACTCTGGTTTCATTTTTTTGATAATAACAATGAACTTTTTGTTAGGGGCAATATGTTGTGAGCTTTTCTCCTTTGCATTATACTGAGTAGAAGTTTGATTTGAATTTGCTTTGTCTGCTGCGCTATCAGTCACCTCCCCTTCCTTGCCTGCAGATATCCTATGAACTTCATAAAAGATACAAGCCCTATTTTCTAATATGCGCAGCAGATCCCGGATACTTACGTCCACCTTCTACATTCCTACCTTCAGCGTAGACAACTACAAGTCCGCAACAACGGAGCAACGTCAGGAACCAAAATCATCAGAGCTGGAGTGCCCCAGGGAAGTGTCCTCTCGCCGCTGCTATACGCACTCTACACTTCGGATCTACCAATCTCCCCGCCATGCAAGCTGGCAACCTTTGCAGACGACACTGCTATATTCGTAACGAACAGAAACATGAACTTTGCCCAAATTGCAATGAGAAGGCAACTACAACAACTTGAGACCTGGACAAAGCACTGGAGAATAAAAATCAACGCACAGAAGAGCCAGGCAGTAATCTTCACGAAACGACGACCCCAAGACCCACCACCCCTCCTGCTGTTCAACCACCCAATCCCATACCAGAGAACAGCCAAGTACCTAGGCATCACCCTAGATAACAAGCTCACGTTTGGCCAGCACATCACAGACCTTGCGATGAGAGCCAAACAAAGAACAACAGCCCTAGCCCCAATGCTCAGAACACCTACCCTCAAACAGTCCACCCGCTATCACATCTACAAAGCCATAATCCGTGCCATGATGTCCTACGCCAGTGCAGCATGGCTCCACGCAGCGCAAGTCCACCTGAACCGCCTTCAGAGAGTTCAGAATCACGCCCTACGTCTGATATCCGGCCATGACCGCTCCACAAGAATCATGCAGATACATGAAGACACCGAAACGCCATTCCTCGAAGAACATCTGCGCCGACTGCAACTCCAATTCTGGACGAGACTCCGAGTACATCCAGACCCAGAAGTCCAGAACATAGGAACCAACCAAGCCAGAAGACAAATGCACCGAACACCAAGGATCCCTTAACCACCTTAACTTTTCCCACTTTCCAAATCAAAATTCTACTTCAAAATTCCAAATTCTAAAATTCCAAAATCCAAATCCAAATAACTAAGCTAAATTGTGAAAAAAAAAAAAAGCCATGAACATCAACACAGTACTGCGACAGTTGCAGTTCTGACCTAACCAGGAAAGAAAAAGAAGGCCATTAAAGTACAGAAAACAACTAGGAAGAAGACATGGGACAACCCGAAACTTCAAACTCAAAACAAAAGTCAAGAAAATATTTGGATTGGATTGGATTGGATTGGTGAAAACTAATCAGTCCAGACTGATCTACGTATTTACAAAATG
>JAGDQP010056543.1:0-12920 GCA_022664845.1 Lepisma saccharinum
AATAATAAATCACAGCCATATTCAATCCACTAGTGGATGAGGCCTCTCCCCGAAGGGAGGAGTTGGTCTATATATATATATACCCAAAATTAAAAAAAAAATAGTTTTATGTAAGTACCTAAATAAATTGAAAATGTATTGCTGATACTCATGGGTGAGCCCACGGCCCACTCTGAGAGCACCACTTCACTATTGTGTTCAGCATAACAAAGCAATTTTAAACGTCTCTCCATTTTGTTTGTAAAACAAGGACACATTAGAATTCATTTTCATTTTTTTCTGATCAGGCAAGAACGTCATCTGTCGTCTCCTTTCCGTGCGTGCCATCTCGTATCGCAATAAACACGAATCTTTCGTCAAAGTAGAGTTGTTCTTTTTAGTTATGAGAATTAGATGGCACAGTTGTTGGTGTAACTCTTCAACACTCGTTGTTACAGAAAACTCTGGGCTTCAGGGATTTCGGATGTTCAAAATATTTGCATCTCTCCTGAATTCACGACATAATCAAATCACTAATATACGATATACCAAGAGCGTGGTGATTCCTATCTTGGACGTCAGGACCCGTTAATGCCGTTCTGGATAGCTTCACATTAAGAAGGCACCCATTATGTTATTTCGAATTGTATTTTTTCCAATAGGTGTTTTAAACTTTACTTGCAGTTACAGTCAAATGCATGAATTTTAAACCTATTTGTGCGAAGGGGACTAGGTAACCAAGGTCACTATGTTATTTTCATCGGCAGAATACGTGATTATTTGTTGACTGTATTGATTACAAAACTTCTAAATCTTTAAACATTTCCTTGCCGTTTTCAAATGTTAATGTTCTAAGCGGCCTGCTAATTTTCTGAGGACAGGAATTACACCTTTCGGTAAAATAAGATCTGAACCATTCCGTTCAATAGATCATCACAGCAGAGCTCAAGGTCACTTTTGGTGACCCGGGATGACCCAGCCAGACATAAAAAAATATTTCTATATGTTATTACTATTGCTAATAATGCTTTTGGCGTCCTATGCTTGATTCTCTGCGGGGTAACACCTTCGTTACCTGTCACCCTTGAAAGAAACACTGTTCACAAGCAACATTGTATAATAAGGAAAGAATTAAAAAAAATATGCTTTCTTTCCGGCGGCTCCAAAGCAAAGATCTGGTCCAAAATTGACCCGGTGACCCTTCGTTTCAGATCTGTACCGCGGAAACTGGGCTCTGTATAACTCATTAGGATGATCATATGAACACTTCCATCAACCTCTCATCTAAATGCAAGACTTGATATAACTGGATTTGCTAATGGTCACTTTATCTTCATGCAGTGAAATCGATGTTGAAATTTCGTATTTCTGATATTTTCCGTTACCTTATTACTTTAGTAAGTTGCTGATTCTATTTATTTGATGGAAGGAAAAATTTGGCTACGAAAGAGAATTATTCATTACGCTTTCCACGTGAGGGTTTAACTCTGTTCTATAAGTGACAATTTTATTTATCCCTGATTTATTTGCGTTTTCATCTTCAAAAGATATACTTCATTCTCTTTCTACTGCACAAATATTTCTCTTTTCGGTCCAAATTTCTTCTTCGGGAGGAGGGATCCTCTTTTTTCCCCTCATGCTCACGTACTCCCTTATTCTGACAGCTAGCCAGCCTGGCTTCCGGTTGGATCAATACCATCACGTGACTTGAGAGCAAAGGTGGATGGAGTAGAAAAGTGTTTGGTGGTAGGAGAAGTACAGATTCCGCAGTCAGGCTCTTCTTGCATGGGTGTGGGTGGGTGCTTGCGTGGAAACTACTGATAGAGATCTTGGGAAGAGGGAGGGAAAAGAGATCGAGTTGGAAGGGTTGTAGTCCGCATTGAAAGAAATCTAGTGTTCTTTCTTCCTACATCCTGTCTGCTTAATGCCCATGCTCGCTGCTTCGATTGGGAAAAGACAACAATATATGACCCCTCTCATTGCTCCAGAAACATAGTTTCTTGTTGTGTCTCACCGTCTCTCTAATATCGTTCATTTCATCTCTGTCGTTTCCTTTCTTTGTCTCTCTTTCGCTTTGTGGGTGTTTGGTCTTCTTTGGCTTTTACCAAAAAGGAACAAGAGTACTCTCATGTATGCAGTTAGCATAACAACATCTTCAAGAGATAGAAACGGACAACTGTCAGCCACCTCGAAATAAACTCGGACAGAAGAACGCGTATTTTATGTTTTCTCTGAATTACGTTTCTTCGTGAAAGGGTAAATACCAGAATGTTTTTCGGCCCTTAATATTACTTTACTTTTCTGTCGATCATTAAGAATTGAATATAGATAACTGATCAATGAATTTTCAAGACTATAAGTTTTGAATTTTACTGTTTGTTCGATGCAATTCAACGTTTACAAAATTAACAGATTATCTCACACGTGAAGCATTGTAGCTTCTGAGGATATTGAAATTAGGAAATAATCCAAAATTATAAACCTGAATCCGAACGCCAAGCGCCATCTTGGTTGTGCCCAGCTAGAATTTAGAAGATGATTAGCTAATCCCTGAAGCTAAGCACTCAATATAATATCTATAGGGATAAAAAAGTAATATACCGTAAATCCATCTAATTTACTGTTGTTTCGGTAATAGTTCTCATTCTCATTTCATCCCCACACAAGAAAATGGACTGGCATTTTGAAGTTCGTATTCAGATTTTGTAATTTTGACCCATCTTCTAATTCTAACATCCTTGAAGACTTCAATGATGTCATGTCTATCAAGGGATTCTATTGAGAAGTGTATGCCGAAACCAGAATGATTTAGACCGATTCGAAAAAAAATCCTAGCGTCGTACAAGATACGTAAATATTAGCTGCTGAATTCCAGAAGTAACGGAATTTTTTTTTGAATTGATTATAAGGCCTTTAGGCAACTATGGCTGGGCGATGATGGAATGAATTGATGGAATGAAGAAAGTGGAAGGAAACGAGAGCACCCCGAGAAAACCCACGCTCACAGTGTTTGTCCACCACAAAGCCCACATGGCATGAGCAGGGATCGATTCGACGACCCCTAGCACCAGAGGTGAACGCTCTAGAAACTGAACCAAAGTAACTGAGAAATTCAAGTTTTTATGAAAAATGAAAATTTGAATTTTGTTGTCGCTTCGAATACAGAAACTGAATTGAACAGCCAAACTTGGCACATACATTTCTGATAACATAACAAGAAAAAAAAAATGTGTTTTTGTAATTTCTCGAATTCCCCTTCGTTTTTTATATACATGGATTCAAATATTCAGCTCAAAATTTTATTTTTGATTTGAACACAGAAGAGGAATTCGAGAACCAAAGTTTGCAGATTAATTACTGACACGAAAACAAGAATAAAATATAAATTTGTCATTTTTCAAATTCGGTTTCATTTCAGAGATACAGGGATTTCAATTTGGAGCCCAAAATCATTTTACAATGATAAATGAGATTATTATTATTCAATAAAACAACAGTAGCTACACGAAAGTAAAATGTAGTTTTTGGGAATTGATTTGTAGCAATTGGGTAGATATTAGAGGTTAAAATGTGACGACGCAGCGTTGCCAGTGTTGTCAACCGGGTATAAACTTGCATTTTTAATAAAATAGCACTAAGTCCGTTTATCGACTATCTGGTATTTTTCCACTGTTCATTAGCATCATTTATGTGAAGCATAGCACATAGTGTTGCAAACTGTGAATATCATACCACGTTCATTACTGAAAATTGACGTTTTGATAATTTCACTCCTTATTTATTCACAGGTAGAAACATTGGTTCTGTGATTCTCATACGGTGTTTACCATCACTATCAAATGGGCCATAAGAGTGCTGTTTGAGAAAAACATTATACCAGGACGCTCGCCGTTGTTGGACTTTCCAGAATTTGCTTTGATACATTGATGATGTGCGATATTAAGCTTCGTTTTCAATATCTAGGTTTTCCAACTCCGAGACCAAAATCGTAACTTACATTGCTAAATAAAATGAATATTTATTTTCACAAACAGCACTATTTTTTTTGAACATTTAATATCCCCTAATTATTATAAACATCATATATAAAGGACAGAAACAATGTTGCAACCTGTGAATAATATAAGAGGTGAAAGGATCGAATGCCAATTTTCAGTATTTAAGCTGGTATGACATTCACAGTTTGCAACACTACGTTCTGTACTTCATATATTGTATTTATTATCACTAGAAAATACCTGATAACCAATAAACGGACGTGGTGCTATTTAAAATATTTTATACCAGGTTGGCAACACTGACAACCGGATGACATCACATTTTAACTTCTAATATCTACCCAAAAAGTATATTTTATTTTCATGCATCTGTTTTGGTTTATTGGGAAATGTTTCTTCTATTTACCCATTGTAAAATGATTCTCAACTCTAAATTGAAATCCCTGTATTTCACAAATAAAGCAGAATTTAAAAGATGACAAAGACATCTGCGAAGTTTGGTTGTCGAATTATACTTCAGTGTTCGCATCAAAAATAAAATTTTGAGCTGAAATTTTTAATTCCTATTATCTGAACAATGAAGGAGAATTCGAAAAATGACAAAGACATATTTTTTTCCTTGTTATGTCATCAGAAATGTATGTGCCAAGTTTGGCTGTTAAATTCAGTTTCTGTGTTTAGAGCGACAACAAAATTCAAATTTTAATTTTTTAGAAAAACTTGAATTTCTCAGTTACTTCTGGAATTCAGCAGCTAATATTTCGATATGTTGTATGACGTTAGGATCTCTTTGAAACAGTCCTATTTTTTTCTTGATAGTGTCCATTGTGAGACAAACTGATAGTTCTAAAACGTTTGGTGTATTCTAAGTTTCCCGTAGATACGGTAATTTCCCGTTTCACTTACAAGTTTTTACGTAATAGTAATAATCAATAAACTTGTCAGAGACGGTTCTATCTCTCAGTGGCGGACTCAGCGTCAAGTTTCGAGAGGGGCGATTCGATGGAATATAGGAGGGATTGATATCGGAAAATTCTTTCAATTTTTAAAAAAAAAATATTTAACTGTTCTCGCCTCTGACCACTTTCGGGTACGGTTCACTCATGTGAACTCAATATAGAAAAATGAACAGATAAAAGAAATTTACATTACACTAACAAATTATCAAAATGTATCAAATGAAACAAATCTTTCAAATTCATCCATGTAGCGATACTTGGCTGAATCGCAGTGGGTTTTCCCGCCTTTTTCGTTTTTCGTTAATTATTCAAAATTCATTGCTGGTAAACAAAATTTAACTTTCACAGACCAAAGTTCGTTTCGTCCTTCAATAACGGGTACAATTAGTTTTAAAGATATGCTACTAGTGACCTCAGGATTATGTGCAGACACTTTTAGGACATTATTCTGTTAATCCTGCAGTTAATACTAGCATTTAATAATTATTGTACTCATTGTTGAAGGACGAAACGAACTTTGGTCTGCGAAAGTTAAATTTTGTTTACCTGCAGTAAATTTTGAATAATTGATGAGAAACGAAAAAGGCGGGAAAACCCACTGTGATTCAGCCTTACTGACGCATTTCTTGGTTATTTTTGTTAACATTATTCCATTTACACACCATGAAGAAAACATTATTAATATGGCTAGTTCTGTAATATTTGTTGACGTGCTATAATTTATGTTCTTATTTGTTGAATGTTTATATCAGATCTTTATTATATATATTAATATTAGATCATTCACTAATATTGCACATTGCTGATTAATCATTTCAACGCCACTAAACAAGTAGCAGCATCACTTGTGGGTAGTCACATGTAGTTTCTGATGCTTTCTCTAGCATGTAGCTCCGAAACGCAGCGGAATTTGCACCCAAATGATTAACGCTTTTAACTTTTTTAATGTACTATCAACTTTATTTATTTAAGGCCTTTAGCCATCTAAGGCTCAGGTCGGTATAGGAATCGATAAGGTGTCGACCAGGGTATATGTTGAAAGTGCCATCACGGCATTTGCCAGGTGAGACTGAGGAAAAACCCTGCAGAAACCTTAGTCAGAATGGTCAACCGCTGCGATCAAACCCACGACCTCCCGAATGCTACGCCAACGCTCTACCACTAATGTACTATCATCCCTTCAAGTTTGTCGCTCGAATTCTGTTGCACCCTATATACATGAATCAACTGATGTAATTTCCAGTTCTTTTTTTTTATTATTAGTATGTGAGAAATATGAAGCAGAATAATTTATATACCAATAATAATAAATCGGTTATTTGTTAAATATGTTTAATTTCACTACACCTCAACCTTAAGATAGAATACGCGTCGGCTGTCAGTAGCAAGAGATTTCGAAAAGGTTGGAAACCACTGAAGTAAACTCGTTAGAAAAACCTATGTTAGAAGCAATACACAGTATAATGACTATGTTATTTGCAACGAATTCAAAGTCACAAGACAGACTTCAAACAATGTGTTTAAAATGTTTAACTAAATATTCCTAAATAAATTTCCTCGTTTGGTACATATAAGGCTTCAGGAAGTGTGAACTTTGAAATGAAACATTTAAAAATAAGACCATGACATACTTGAATTCTCAAAATGTTCTTCTTTTTGTGTTCACCCAGACATTTTCTCTCGATTTTCGAAGCTAATTCAAATGCACTGTGTACAGAACTAGTAGATGCACACGCACTAACATAGAAGAAATAGTTGATTAAAAATAATTATAATTAGAACAAATATACAATCTGGCAACATAAAACTAATACATGAGGCAGACATCACATATTAAACGTTCATTTTAAATTAATATAGGATACTAATTTAATATTGTGTTCGACCTATTAAGCTTAAAAATGTACGCACCAGCCATTCATTACTAACTATGTACTGGGTAATAACAATGCCTTTGTTTTGGTAATGAATACCTAAATATACAATGTTGCTGATCTGAGATGTTTCTGTATATCATTGTCTTTACCTTTGTATATCTTGTCATTAACATGAACCACAGATGGCAGACACCATGCTCGTGGGTTTTCTCGGTGTTCTCCAGTTTCCTACCACTTTCTTCATTCCACTAATTCACCCATCATCATATATCTAGCCTGAGTCAAAAGCATCCTAAAGGCCTTAAAATTTAATTCAAATTCAACAAAAATATTCTGATTGTCATGCTTTCTCTCAGCATGCACCTTTGTGCAAATTTTCTATAACATGAACAACCAATACATTTTTTATAGTCCATTTTTTATTATTGATTCGCGCTCTCATACAGTTTGACAATAATATTTCCTAAAATACAATGTTCTAAAGAGTCTGTATATTCATTCTTATATATAGTCCTCTTGTTCCAAACAAACTATACTTGACATTTACCGTATGTTAGACTATTATAATATAAAATAATGCTATTCAGAGTCAGTTTGTTTGCTATTAATATACTTGTATTATTAATAATACTGTTTAGGTTTCCTGTCGATATATTCAATGTGTAGCATTCCTCATACCAAAACCAATCACTTCAGTAGGAAATAAGTAAGATACGTTGAATCCTGTTGAGCGGATTTTATAACTACCAGGATTCTGATTCGCAAGAGAACATATCTAGTACAAGTAAGCCGTACCATGTACCTGCAAGGCACAGTCTCCCATCCTTGAATATTATTTGCCTAAAATACGGCTTATATTTCTATATGATACGGTATTGCAATCACACGAAACTGTAATCCACGCGTCGGAAATTATTCATATACTACTTTATCATTTGTTTTGATTGGAGATGAACTCCTTCATTAACTTTTTGTTTTCCGCTCTTTTCCGTTACAAAATATCATACATTTCTTATGAAATTGGAACTACATAGATCATTGCAGGGGCTTGAGCTGCTAACCTTCTATCCAAGATCCTCTACATGCCATTCATCTGCTCAGAACGAGGTCTTTTACTTACTTTCCCCCTCGTCCAACTAGGAGTAGAGCCGTACTTACATGGTGTAATGTGTCAACGTGTGTGCGGATATGAGGCCCATGTTTCTGAAATAAAATACAATAAAACTGACACGAGCAATTATTTCCCATGTCTTCTTCATTGCAGCAGTGCAGTCAAGACTACGCTGTTATACTGACTTAAGTTGTGAGGCATGGGATAAGGGTTTCATTTAAAAGGTATTAATAACCTTAATCGGGTCATTTTGTAGTCCGTTGGCTGTTAAATTTTGAAGATGTCTTTAAAAACAATTCTCTGAATCAGCATATAAAATGAAAATGAAGTATTAGCGTAAGAAGTTGGAAGTTTTATGAATATTAATTATTCCAGTATGAAGCTGTAAGCAGGCAAATGCCATTCCTTTATGTTTGAATGTTTCACTAGAGTCTATTGTTCTATTTATGAGGGTTCTTACACGTAGAAAATATGTTTGTTTTGAGACATGGAAGGTTGGACACAAACATCATGTCTATATTGCGATATTATCTCAGGAGAATCAGGCTTATCGGATTATTGCAGCCTGGAATTACCGCATACTATATCCGCCAATGTCCTTTTTACGAATGAAGGCACCTGGAATCGAAGCTATGAACGCGTGAAAGCGAGATGGAACGGAAAGGTTTGGAAACTAGTATCCCATTCTAACTGTTCCTCAACCGAAGGAGATAGATAGTGATTTGAGATATATTCAACCATAGCAGGTCAACCTCACGGAAGGCAGTGAAATATATAGGTAGAGTACTAAATAGACTCTCTAGTTTAAGTCTGCGGTTGTCTTTTGCGAACATGTAATGTCAGGAATCATACACACTGTATAGGGTGTCTCAGTGAGGATAATGCTCATCGTCTTGTCTTTATTGAATGCTGGCTGATAATGTACAAAGAATGCAATTACGTATAGAGAAAATCTTTTATCTCGCTGTTCTAAGAATCCACATTAACGCCTAAATAGAAGCATTTTATTTGAGTTTTAGTATAGTTTATTTTATTCGTCCGTTGTTAACTAGGTTATTCTCAAAGCTGAAGGAAGCTTTTTACAGAGTAGAGTAGAAGCCCTTTTGTATGATAATTCTTGCCCACATACCGCTCATTTAATAATTGAGGCTATTAACAATTTTCATCGAGAGGGAGTGCCGCATCCTGCAGATCTTGTTTGCTAATAGTTCCTTTTGTTTGGACCTCGCAAGGCGTCATTACGTAGCATAGAGTTTCATAGCAACAAGGAAGTAAAGAAAAAGTGGTAAACTGGTTCCATCTTGACCTGGATTATTTACTGTTAAAGCTCTAGTTGAACAATAAGTCCATGAATGAGGATTATACCATATTGTAGTACCTCCTATTGAATTCTTATGACAACATAATTCATTCGTGAAAGTGTATTACTGTAGAAGAAGACTACAGGGTCTGTATTTTAAGTAATGATAATATTTTTGTCCTGACGCGACTATACATACGTCAGAGCGCGCTGCGACCGGTTGGAGTCGCTAGTGGGGGGGGGGGGAGGATTGACCTTGAAAGCGCTCCAAACGGCGGTTGCCCGCTGGCTCCCGTTAAGGCATGATCACTCGCCGTGTGGACGTCTGCAAAGAAGTGTGTGCAAGAGCAAAATGCAGCAAAGCATTCAACAGCGTTACGCAATCAAATTTTGTGTTCGCCTTAGAAAATCTGGTGCATCAACGCTGGAAATGATTCAGCAAGCGTACGGCAGTGAAAGTTTATCACAAGCTCAAGTGTTTAGATGGCACAAAATGTTCAAAGCAGGCTGAGAGAGCGTGGAGGACGAACCCCGAGCAGGTCGCCCGTCAACCTCAAGAACCAGAGACAACGAACAACGTGTGTGAGATCTGCTGAACTCGGACCGGCGTTTAAGTGTTCGTGTTATCGCGGATACGCTAGGAATCGATAAAATGGTTGTTCACAAAATCATCACCGAGGATCTTGGGATGAGGAAGATTTGTGCAAAGCTCGTCCCGAAAATGTTGTCGAACGAGTAAGTGCAAAACCGTGAGGCCGTTTCGAAAGATCTTTTGGAACGCATTGTAGAAAACCCTCAGTTTTTTTGACAATGTCATTACAGGAGATGAAACTTGGATCTTCGAATACGACCCCGAAACAAAACGGCAGAGCACCGAATGGCACACGCCGCCGTCGCCTCGACAAAAAAAAGCTCGCATGTCCAAGTCCAGAATCAAAGCATTGCTGATTGTGTTTTTCGACAAGAAAGGTGTGGTTCACTCGGAATTTGTGCCTGAAGGACAGACAGTCAATGGCGCCTTCTACGTGTAAGTGTTAAAATGATTGAACGGACGTCACGCGAGTGACACCAGACATTGTCCCTGATTGGAAGCTCAATTAGGACAATGCGCCATGTTACACCTGCTACGTGGTTACAGAGTACCTCACTAAAACTGGCATCACAACGATTCCTCAGCCTCCCTACAGCCCCGACCTTACACCTGCAGACCTTTTCCTCTTTCCCAGAGTGAAAAAAAGCCCTCAAAGGACACCACCACGGAACCGTGGATGCTGTCAAAGCGGCTTGCACGCGTGCTCTGAAGGCTGTTCCAGTTGCTGACTTTCAGGGAGCGTACGAAGCGTGGAAAACTCGCCTGCAGAAGTGTGTTGACGCTGAAGGAGCATACTTTGAAGACTACTAAAGGTTTGTAGCGATATCTGTAATGAATTTTGTTTTCTGGATTTATTCTCATTACTCAAAATACAGACCCTGTATGTCGAAAAATTAGTAAATTTTCAGATTAATGTGGCAAACCTTTACACTACAGCCATTTGTCTCTTTACATACTGAATAACCATCGTATTTTATTTACTTCAGAACAACACCATACTCTCTTATTCTTATGCCAAATTTCTAAACCTGTTTACTATTTTTTAATCATTTTTGAAATATCTAATTAGAACTATTTGGTGCAGTCAAGTTAGCTCAATTTTTAGGTGAACCTAGAACAAACTGCAACAGAATTTCTGACAGTGGTTTATAGGTGAAAATTATGTGCTGAAAACTATGGAACAAAGTTTACTACTGTTACTTCATTCATAAATCCAATATGGCGGAAATTAACAAAATGGCCGATTTTCACAAGCTATGTACGTCTGTGAGTTTGTTACCTCGTAGAACCTAAACTACTTGAGCAATTTTAATAAATAAGATATCGTTAAATTCATCTTAATCCATACTATGTCTTAGGCTATATGAATTTATGAAATAATAAATCCAATATGGTGGAAATCAACAAAATGGCGGATTTTCACCTGCTATATATTTCATAGTAATTATGTAAGTTTGTTACATCGCAGAGCCTAAACTACTAGCGCGATCTTAAAATATGAGGTATCGTTGGATTTATCCTTATCCGTACTTTGTCCTAAGCTATATGAAGTGATGAAATAATAAATGCTATGAAGCATGCTTAAATCTTGAGTTAAATCTGTGAAAAGGACCTAGATTAACCCATTAGTGCATAGCGTTCAAGAAATTGTACACTGAAATAAATGTTTATTATTCGGGAGCAAAATTAGCCCGGATCCGTAAATACATTTGTAACATAATACAGAGATTCAAAGGGACAACCTGATACATGATCTGGCAACTGTGTAGAGGAGTGCATGGGAATAAAGAGAAGTGAAAATGAGCTCTGGCAGGAACGTAGTTTTCCGCACGAAGTAACATAAGTAAAATCTTATTCTTTTTGTTGTTTTCATTATTAAACAGGTAATTTATAAGCTATTATTAACTTGAATGTACAGAGGGTTACAGTGGTAGACCTTGTTCCATCGTTTTCAGCACATATTTTTCATCTAAAAACAACTATCAGAAATTCTTCTGAAATTAAAATCAGCCATGTTGGATTTATTATTTCATGACTTCATATAACTTAGGACACATTATGAATCACGATGAATCCAGCGACTCCTTATTTGTTTAAATTGCTAAAGTTCTACGAGGTAACAAACCTACATCAATACATAGATAGCCTGGGAAAAATTCTTCTATGTTGATAATTTCCGCCATGTTTTGTTTATTATTACATAACTGCATATAGCTTAGAGCACATTCTGTATCAAGACAAATCCAACGACACCTGATTTGAAAAAAGAAAATTTGCTTTAATTGTAAAAAAAATTATCTCATCATGGAAATTAAACAGGAATAAACTTTTAACTAGTAGGTCGTTTTCCATTAATCGTAACAAATAGAGAATTAATTTCCTCCACTATTTCAAAATTCTATCATATTTATAATTGTTTATTCTCAATCGCTTATATTCTTCTTGTAATTTTTTAACAATTAACTTTTCCACACTAAAGTGTTTTCATCTTACGTTTTTTATACACGAAAAAAATTATACAATGCAATAACTTTTTTGGGGGGAAATTCTGAAAAAATAACCATTTATCAACTCTTTCTTAATATTTAGATTTCAGCTCACTAACCTAAAACAGAAAATTGTTTTATTTTTTTTTTTTACAAAATTTTATTCAAAAGATGTAAAGTGTTTTTTTTTTCAAATCTGTTCATTAATAAAAAATAAAGGATTTTGGACATATCCGATTAGTTATGCAACGTGTAATGTATTACAAAAAAAAATGTTTTAATTTTCCACAAATCAGCTCAGAGTTTCTAAATAGTGTGATCTATCGGGTTCATTTTTAATACACTAAAATCTCCTTTAGAAGGTACGATTTGGAAAAGGAAATTATCAGTTCCAAAATACCTCTGTGTATCGTATACAAGTTGGGGCATCTAATTACTTCTCCGCAGCGTAAATGGGCGGTGATGTACTGTATTTGCTCTCAATTTACTAAAAAAAAATATCCTCCATACGAAAGCTTTGCTTTTATATACCAAAGGTAAAATAAAATAATGGCTGAGCAAAGCACTACAATTTATTTTAAAAAATTAAAATTTTTGTAAACGTTTTCGCCGACTACC